>JBAMJR010000312.1:197500-215000 GCA_038501785.1 Myoxocephalus aenaeus | reverse complement strand
AGAGGATGAAGATAGAGGATGATGATGAAGATGAAGATAGAGGATGAAGATAGAGGATGAAGATAAAGATACAGGATGATGATGAAGATAAAGATAGAGGATGAAGATAAAGATAGAGGATGATGATGAAGATAGAGGATGAAGATAGAGGATGATGATGAAGATGAAGATAGAGGATGAAGATAGAGGATGAAGATAAAGATACAGGATGATGATGAAGATAAAGATAGAGGATGAAGATAAAGATAGAGGATGATGATGAAGATAAAGATAGAGGATGAAGATAAAGATAGAGGATGATGATGAAGATAGAGGATGAAGATAGAGGATGATGATGAAGATAAAGATAGAGGATGAAGATAAAGATAGAGGATGATGATGAAGATAGAGGATGAAGATAGAGGATGATGATGAAGATAAAGATAGAGGATGAAGATAAAGATAGAGGATGATGATGAAGATAGAGGATGAAGATAGATGATGATGATGAAGATAAAGATAGAGGATGAAGATAAAGATAGAGGATGATGATGAAGATAGAGGATGAAGATAGAGGATGATGATGAAGATAGAGGATGAAGATAGAGGATGATGATGAAGATAGAGGATGAAGATAGAGGATGAAGATAGAGGATGATGATGAAGATAGAGGATGAAGATGAAGATAGAGGATGAAGATGAAGATAGAGGATGAAGATAGAGATAGAGGATGAAGATAGAGGATGATGATGAAGATAGAGGATGAAGATGAAGATAGAGGATGAAGATGGAGGATGAAGATGAAGATAGAGGATGAAGATGGAGGATGAAGATGAAGATAGAGGATGAAGATGAAGATAGAGGATGAAGATAAAGATAGAGGATGAAGATAAAGATAGAGGATGAAGATGAAGATAGAGGATGAAGATAAAGATAGAGGATGAAGATAAAGATAGAGGATGAAGATAGAGGATGAAGATAGAGGATGAAGATAAAGATAGAGGATGAAGATGAAGATAGAGGATGAAGATGAAGATAGAGGATGAAGATAAAGATAGAGGATGAAGATGAAGATAGAGGATGAAGATAGAGGATGAAGATAGAGGATGAAGATGAAGATTGAGGATGAAGATAGAGGATGACGATAGAGGATGAAGATGACGATAGAGGATGAAGATGAAGATAGAGGATGAAGATAGAGGATGAAGATAGAGGATGAAGATGAAGATAGAGGATGAAGATAGAGGATGAAGATAGAGGATGAAGATGGAGGATGAAGATGAAGATAGAGCATGAAGATGGAGGATGAAGATGAAGATAGAGGATGAAGATAGAGGATGAAGATAGAGGATGATGATGAAGATAGAGGATGAAGATAGAGGATGAAGTTAGAGGATGAAGACATAGAGGATGAAGATAGAGGATGAAGATGAAGATAGAGGATGAAGATGAAGATAGAGGATGAAGACAGAGATAGAGGATGAAGATGAAGATAGAGGATGAAGATGAAGATAGAGGATGAAGACAGAGATAGAGGACACAAAGGTCAGAGACATTCAGCCAGACACGCCCCTTTTAGGGAGGGGCCTCAAGAGCACAACTAAAGGATGAAGATAGAGGATGAAGATGAGGACAGAGGATGAAGATGAAGATTGAGGATGAAGATAAAGATAGAGGATGAAGATAGAGGATGAAGATAGAGGATGAAGATAAAGATAGAGGATGAAGATGAGGACAGAGGATGAAGATGAAGATAGAGGATGAAGATAGAGGATGAAGATAAAGATACAGGATGATGATGAAGATAAAGATAGAGGATGAAGATAAAGATAGAGGATGATGATGAAGATAGAGGATGAAGATAGAGGATGATGATGAAGATGAAGATAGAGGATGAAGATAGAGGATGAAGATAAAGATACAGGATGATGATGAAGATAAAGATAGAGGATGAAGATAAAGATAGAGGATGATGATGAAGATAGAGGATGAAGATAGAGGATGATGATGAAGATAAAGATAGAGGATGAAGATAAAGATAGAGGATGATGATGAAGATAGAGGATGAAGATGAAGATAGAGGATGAAGATAGAGGATGATGATGAAGATAGAGGATGAAGATAGAGATAGAGGATGAAGATAGAGATAGAGGATGAAGATAGAGGATGAAGATAGAGGATGAAGATAGAGGATGATGATGAAGATAGAGGATGAAGATAGAGGATGAAGATAGAGGATGATGATGAAGATAGAGGATGATGATGAAGATAGAGGATGAAGATGAAGATAGAGGATGAAGATAGAGATAGACGATGAAGATAGAGATAGAGGATGAAGATAGAGGATGATGATGAAGATAGAGGATGAAGATAGAGGATGATGATGAAGATAAAGATAGAGGATGAAGATAAAGATAGAGGATGATGATGAAGATAGAGGATGAAGATAGAGGATGATGATGAAGATAGAGGATGAAGATAGAGATAGAGGATGAAGATAGAGATAGAGGATGAAGATAGAGGATGAAGATAGAGGATGAAGATAGAGGATGATGATGAAGATAGAGGATGAAGATAGAGGATGAAGATAGAGGATGATGATGAAGATAGAGGATGATGATGAAGATAGAGGATGAAGATGAAGATAGAGGATGAAGATAGAGATAGACGATGAAGATAGAGATAGAGGATGAAGATAGAGGATGATGATGAAGATAGAGGATGAAGATAGAGGATGAAGATAGAGATAGAGGATGAAGATAAAGATAGAGGATGAAGATAAAGATAGAGGATGAAGATGAAGATAGAGGATGAAGATGAAGATAGAGGATGAAGATAAAGATAGAGGATGAAGATGAAGATAGAGGATGAAGATGAAGATAGAGGATGAAGATAGAGGATGAAGATGAAGATTGAGGATGAAGATTGAGGATGACGATGAAGATTGAGGATGAAGATAGAGGATGAAGATGAAGATAGAGGATGAAGACAGAGATAGAGGACACAAAGGTCAGAGACATTCAGCCAGACACGCCCCTTTTAGGGAGGGGCCTCAAGAGCACAACTAAAGGATGAAGATAGAGGATGAAGATGAGGACAGAGGATGAAGATGAGGATTGAGGATGAAGATAAAGATAGAGGATGAAGATAGAGGATGAAGATAGAGGATGAAGATGAGGACAGAGGATGAAGATGAGGACAGAGGATGAAGATAGAGGATGAAGATAAAGATACAGGATGATGATGAAGATAAAGATAGAGGATGAAGATAAAGATAGAGGATGATGATGAAGATAGAGGATGAAGATAGAGGATGATGATGAAGATAGAGGATGAAGATAGAGGATGATGATGAAGATAGAGGATGAAGATAGAGATAGAGGATGAAGATAGAGGATGAAGATAGAGGATGAAGATAGAGGATGAAGATAGAGGATGAAGATAGAGGATGATGATGAAGATAGAGGATGAAGATAGAGGATGAAGATAGAGGATGATGATGAAGATAGAGGATGAAGATGAAGATAGACGATGAAGATAGAGATAGACGATGAAGATAGAGATAGAGGATGAAGATAGAGATAGAGGATGAAGATAGAGGATGATGATGAAGATAGAGGATGAAGATAGAGGATGAAGATAGAGGATGAAGATAGAGATAGAGGATGAAGATAGAGGATGAAGATAGAGATAGAGGATGAAGATAAAGATAGAGGATGAAGATAAAGATAGAGGATGAAGATGAAGATAGAGGATGAAGATGAAGATAGAGGATGAAGATGAAGATAGAGGATGAAGATAAAGATAGAGGATGAAGATGAAGATAGAGGATGAAGATAGAGGATGAAGATAGAGGATGAAGATGAAGATTGAGGATGAAGATTGAGGATGACGATGAAGATTGAGGATGAAGATAGAGGATGAAGATGAAGATAGAGGATGAAGACAGAGATAGAGGACACAAAGGTCAGAGACATTCAGCCAGACACGCCCCTTTTAGGGAGGGGCCTCAAGAGCACAACTAAAGGATGAAGATAGAGGATGAAGATGAGGACAGAGGATGAAGATGAGGATTGAGGATGAAGATAAAGATAGAGGATGAAGATAGAGGATGAAGATAGAGGATGAAGATAAAGATAGAGGATGAAGATGAGGACAGAGGATGAAGATAGAGGATGAAGATAAAGATACAGGATGATGATGAAGATAAAGATAGAGGATGAAGATAAAGATAGAGGATGATGATGAAGATAGAGGATGAAGATAGAGGATGATGATGAAGATAGAGGATGAAGATAGAGGATGATGATGAAGATAGAGGATGAAGATAGAGATAGAGGATGAAGATAGAGATAGAGGATGAAGATAGAGGATGAAGATAGAGGATGAAGATAGAGGATGATGATGAAGATAGAGGATGATGATGAAGATAGAGGATGAAGATGAAGATAGAGGATGAAGATAGAGATAGAGGATGAAGATAGAGGATGATGATGAAGATAGAGGATGAAGATAGAGGATGAAGATGAAGATAGAGGATGAAGATAAAGATAGAGGATGAAGATAGAGATAGAGGATGAAGATAGAGATAGAGGATGAAGATAGAGGATGAAGATAGAGGATGAAGATGAAGATAGAGGATGAAGATAAAGATAGAGGATGAAGATGAAGATAGAGGATGAAGATGAAGATAGAGGATGAAGATAAAGATAGAGGATGAAGATAGAGGATGAAGATGAAGATAGAGGATGAAGATAGAGGATGAAGATGAAGATTGAGGATGAAGATTGAGGATGACGATGAAGATTGAGGATGAAGATAGAGGATGAAGATGAAGATAGAGGATGAAGATTGAGGATGAAGATTGAGGATGAAGATGAAGATAGAGGATGAAGATAGAGGATGAAGATGGAGGATGAAGATGAAGATAGAGGATGAAGATGGAGGATGAAGATGAAGATAGAGGATGAAGATGGAGGATGAAGATGAAGATAGAGGATGAAGATAGAGGATGATGATGAAGTTAGAGGATGAAGACATAGAGGATGAAGATAGAGGATGAAGATAGAGGATGAAGATAAAGATAGAGGATGAAGATAAAGATAGAGGATGAAGATAAAGATAGAGGATGAAGATAGAGATAGAGGATGAAGATAGAGGATGAAGATAGAGGATGAAGATAAAGATAGAGGATGAAGATAAAGATAGAGGATGAAGATGAAGATAGAGGATGAAGATGAAGATAGAGGATGAAGATAAAGATAGAGGATGAAGATAGAGGATGAAGATGAAGATAGAGGATGAAGATAGAGGATGAAGATGAAGATTGAGGATGAAGATTGAGGATGACGATGAAGATTGAGGATGAAGATAGAGGATGAAGATGAAGATAGAGGATGAAGATTGAGGATGAAGATTGAGGATGAAGATGAAGATAGAGGATGAAGATAGAGGATGAAGATAGAGGATGAAGATGAAGATAGAGGATGAAGATGGAGGATGAAGATAAAGATAGAGGATGAAGATGGAGGATGAAGATGAAGATAGAGGATGAAGATAGAGGATGATGATGAAGTTAGAGGATGAAGACATAGAGGATGAAGATAGAGGATGAAGACAGAGATAGAGGACACAAAGGTCAGAGACATTCAGCCAGACACGCCCCTTTTAGGGAGGGGCCTCAAGAGCACAACTAAAGGATGAAGATAGAGGATGAAGATAAAGATAGAGGATGAAGATGAAGATAGAGGATGAAGATAAAGATAGAGGATGAAGATGAGGACAGAGGATGAAGATGAAGATAGAGGATGAAGATAGAGGATGAAGATAAAGATACAGGATGATGATGAAGATAAAGATAGAGGATGAAGATAAAGATAGAGGATGAAGATAAAGATAGAGGATGAAGATGAGGACAGAGGATGAAGATGAAGATAGAGGATGAAGATAGAGGATGAAGATAAAGATACAGGATGATGATGATGAAGATAAAGATAGAGGATGAAGATAAAGATAGAGGATGAAGATAAAGATAGAGGATGATGATGAAGATAGAGGATGAAGATAGAGGATGATGATGAAGATGAAGATAGAGGATGAAGATAAAGATACAGGATGATGATGAAGATAAAGATACAGGATGAAGATAAAGATAGAGGATGATGATGAAGATAGAGGATGAAGATAGAGGATGATGATGAAGATAAAGATAGAGGATGAAGATAAAGATAGAGGATGATGATGAAGATAGAGGATGAAGATAGAGGATGAAGATAGAGGATGAAGATAGAGGATGAAGATGAAGATAGAGGATGAAGATGAAGATAGAGGATGAAGATAGAGATTGAGGATGAAGATAGAGGATGATGATGAAGATAGAGGATGAAGATAGAGGATGAAGATAGAGGATGAAGATAGAGGATGAAGATGAAGATAGAGGATGAAGATAGAGGATGAAGATAGAGGATGAAGATAGAGGATGAAGATAGAGATAGAGGATGAAGATAGAGAAAGAGGATGATGATGAAGATAGAGGATGAAGATAGAGGATGAAGATAGAGGATGAAGATAGAGGATGAAGATAGAGATAGAGGATGATGATGAAGATAGAGGATGAAGATAGAGGATGAAGATAGAGGATGAAGATAGAGATAGAGGATGATGATGAAGATAGAGGATGAAGATAAAGATAGAGGATAGAGATAGAGGATGAAGATAGAGGATGATGATGAAGATAGAGGATGAAGATAGAGATAGAGGATGAAGATAGAGGATGAAGATAGAGGATGAAGATAGAGGATGAAGATAGAGGATGAAGATAGAGGATGATGATGAAGATAGAGGATGAAGATAGAGGATGAAGATAGAGGATGATGATGAAGATAGAGGATGAAGATGAAGATAGACGATGAAGATAGAGATAGACGATGAAGATAGAGATAGAGGATGAAGATAGAGATAGAGGATGAAGATAGAGGATGATGATGAAGATAGAGGATGAAGATAGAGGATGAAGATAGAGGATGAAGATAGAGATAGAGGATGAAGATAGAGGATGAAGATAGAGATAGAGGATGAAGATAAAGATAGAGGATGAAGATAAAGATAGAGGATGAAGATGAAGATAGAGGATGAAGATGAAGATAGAGGATGAAGATGAAGATAGAGGATGAAGATAAAGATAGAGGATGAAGATGAAGATAGAGGATGAAGATAGAGGATGAAGATAGAGGATGAAGATGAAGATTGAGGATGAAGATTGAGGATGACGATGAAGATTGAGGATGAAGATAGAGGATGAAGATGAAGATAGAGGATGAAGACAGAGATAGAGGACACAAAGGTCAGAGACATTCAGCCAGACACGCCCCTTTTAGGGAGGGGCCTCAAGAGCACAACTAAAGGATGAAGATAGAGGATGAAGATGAGGACAGAGGATGAAGATGAGGATTGAGGATGAAGATAAAGATAGAGGATGAAGATAGAGGATGAAGATAGAGGATGAAGATAAAGATAGAGGATGAAGATGAGGACAGAGGATGAAGATAGAGGATGAAGATAAAGATACAGGATGATGATGAAGATAAAGATAGAGGATGAAGATAAAGATAGAGGATGATGATGAAGATAGAGGATGAAGATAGAGGATGATGATGAAGATAGAGGATGAAGATAGAGGATGATGATGAAGATAGAGGATGAAGATAGAGATAGAGGATGAAGATAGAGATAGAGGATGAAGATAGAGGATGAAGATAGAGGATGAAGATAGAGGATGATGATGAAGATAGAGGATGATGATGAAGATAGAGGATGAAGATGAAGATAGAGGATGAAGATAGAGATAGAGGATGAAGATAGAGGATGATGATGAAGATAGAGGATGAAGATAGAGGATGAAGATGAAGATAGAGGATGAAGATAAAGATAGAGGATGAAGATAGAGATAGAGGATGAAGATAGAGATAGAGGATGAAGATAGAGGATGAAGATAGAGGATGAAGATGAAGATAGAGGATGAAGATAAAGATAGAGGATGAAGATGAAGATAGAGGATGAAGATGAAGATAGAGGATGAAGATAAAGATAGAGGATGAAGATAGAGGATGAAGATGAAGATAGAGGATGAAGATAGAGGATGAAGATGAAGATTGAGGATGAAGATTGAGGATGACGATGAAGATTGAGGATGAAGATAGAGGATGAAGATGAAGATAGAGGATGAAGATTGAGGATGAAGATTGAGGATGAAGATGAAGATAGAGGATGAAGATAGAGGATGAAGATGGAGGATGAAGATGAAGATAGAGGATGAAGATGGAGGATGAAGATGAAGATAGAGGATGAAGATGGAGGATGAAGATGAAGATAGAGGATGAAGATAGAGGATGATGATGAAGTTAGAGGATGAAGACATAGAGGATGAAGATAGAGGATGAAGATAGAGGATGAAGATAAAGATAGAGGATGAAGATAAAGATAGAGGATGAAGATAAAGATAGAGGATGAAGATAGAGATAGAGGATGAAGATAGAGGATGAAGATAGAGGATGAAGATAAAGATAGAGGATGAAGATAAAGATAGAGGATGAAGATGAAGATAGAGGATGAAGATGAAGATAGAGGATGAAGATAAAGATAGAGGATGAAGATAGAGGATGAAGATGAAGATAGAGGATGAAGATAGAGGATGAAGATGAAGATTGAGGATGAAGATTGAGGATGACGATGAAGATTGAGGATGAAGATAGAGGATGAAGATGAAGATAGAGGATGAAGATTGAGGATGAAGATTGAGGATGAAGATGAAGATAGAGGATGAAGATAGAGGATGAAGATAGAGGATGAAGATAGAGGATGAAGATGAAGATAGAGGATGAAGATGGAGGATGAAGATAAAGATAGAGGATGAAGATGGAGGATGAAGATGAAGATAGAGGATGAAGATAGAGGATGATGATGAAGTTAGAGGATGAAGACATAGAGGATGAAGATAGAGGATGAAGACAGAGATAGAGGACACAAAGGTCAGAGACATTCAGCCAGACACGCCCCTTTTAGGGAGGGGCCTCAAGAGCACAACTAAAGGATGAAGATAGAGGATGAAGATAAAGATAGAGGATGAAGATGAAGATAGAGGATGAAGATAAAGATAGAGGATGAAGATGAGGACAGAGGATGAAGATGAAGATAGAGGATGAAGATAGAGGATGAAGATAAAGATACAGGATGATGATGAAGATAAAGATAGAGGATGAAGATAAAGATAGAGGATGAAGATAAAGATAGAGGATGAAGATGAGGACAGAGGATGAAGATGAAGATAGAGGATGAAGATAGAGGATGAAGATAAAGATACAGGATGATGATGATGAAGATAAAGATAGAGGATGAAGATAAAGATAGAGGATGAAGATAAAGATAGAGGATGATGATGAAGATAGAGGATGAAGATAGAGGATGATGATGAAGATGAAGATAGAGGATGAAGATAAAGATACAGGATGATGATGAAGATAAAGATACAGGATGAAGATAAAGATAGAGGATGATGATGAAGATAGAGGATGAAGATAGAGGATGATGATGAAGATAAAGATAGAGGATGAAGATAAAGATAGAGGATGATGATGAAGATAGAGGATGAAGATAGAGGATGAAGATAGAGGATGAAGATAGAGGATGAAGATAGAGGATGATGATGAAGATAGAGGATGAAGATGAAGATAGAGGATGAAGATGAAGATAGAGGATGAAGATAGAGATAGAGGATGAAGATAGAGATTGAGGATGAAGATAGAGGATGATGATGAAGATAGAGGATGAAGATAGAGGATGAAGATAGAGGATGAAGATAGAGGATGAAGATGAAGATAGAGGATGAAGATAGAGGATGAAGATAGAGGATGAAGATAGAGATAGAGGATGAAGATAGAGAAAGAGGATGATGATGAAGATAGAGGATGAAGATAGAGGATGAAGATAGAGGATGAAGATAGAGGATGAAGATAGAGATAGAGGATGATGATGAAGATAGAGGATGAAGATAGAGGATGAAGATAGAGGATGAAGATAGAGATAGAGGATGATGATGAAGATAGAGGATGAAGATAAAGATAGAGGATAGAGATAGAGGATGAAGATAGAGGATGGAGATAGAGGATGATGATGAAGATAGAGGATGAAGATAGAGGATGAAGATAGAGGATGATGATGAAGATGAAGATACAGGATGAAGATAAAGATACAGGATGATGATGAAGATAAAGATACAGGATGAAGATAAAGATACAGGATGAAGATAAAGATAGAGGATGATGATGAAGATAGAGGATGAAGATAGAGGATGATGATGAAGATAAAGATAGAGGATGAAGATAAAGATAGAGGATGATGATGAAGATAGAGGATGAAGATAGAGGATGAAGATAGAGGATGAAGATAGAGGATGATGATGAAGATAGAGGATGAAGATGAAGATAGAGGATGAAGATAAAGATAGAGGATGATGATGAAGATAGAGGATGAAGATAGAGGATGAAGATAGAGGATGAAGATAGAGGATGAAGATAGAGGATGATGATGAAGATAGAGGATGAAGATGAAGATAGAGGATGAAGATAAAGATAGAGGATGAAGATGAAGATAGAGGATGAAGATAAAGATAGAGGATGAAGATGAAGATAGAGGATGAAGACAGAGATAGAGGACACAAAGGTCAGAGACATTCAGCCAGACACGCCCCTTTTAGGGAGGGGCCTCAAGAGCACAACTAAAGGATGAAGATAGAGGATGAAGATAAAGATAGAGGATGAAGATGAAGATAGAGGATGAAGATAAAGATAGAGGATGAAGATGAGGACAGAGGATGAAGATGAAGATAGAGGATGAAGATAGAGGATGAAGATAAAGATACAGGATGATGATGAAGATAAAGATAGAGGATGAAGATAAAGATAGAGGATGAAGATAAAGATAGAGGATGAAGATGAGGACAGAGGATGAAGATGAAGATAGAGGATGAAGATAGAGGATGAAGATAAAGATACAGGATGATGATGATGAAGATAAAGATAGAGGATGAAGATAAAGATAGAGGATGAAGATAAAGATAGAGGATGATGATGAAGATAGAGGATGAAGATAGAGGATGATGATGAAGATGAAGATAGAGGATGAAGATAAAGATACAGGATGATGATGAAGATAAAGATACAGGATGAAGATAAAGATAGAGGATGATGATGAAGATAGAGGATGAAGATAGAGGATGATGATGAAGATAAAGATAGAGGATGAAGATAAAGATAGAGGATGATGATGAAGATAGAGGATGAAGATAGAGGATGAAGATAGAGGATGAAGATAGAGGATGAAGATAGAGGATGATGATGAAGATAGAGGATGAAGATGAAGATAGAGGATGAAGATAGAGATAGAGGATGAAGATAGAGATTGAGGATGAAGATAGAGGATGATGATGAAGATAGAGGATGAAGATAGAGGATGAAGATAGAGGATGAAGATAGAGGATGAAGATGAAGATAGAGGATGAAGATAGAGGATGAAGATAGAGGATGAAGATAGAGGATGAAGATAGAGATAGAGGATGAAGATAGAGGATGAAGATAGAGGATGAAGATAGAGGATGAAGATAGAGATAGAGGATGAAGATAGAGATAGAGGATGATGATGAAGATAGAGGATGAAGATAGAGGATGAAGATAGAGATAGAGGATGAAGATAGAGGATGAAGATAGAGGATGAAGATAGAGGATGATGATGAAGATAGAGGATGAAGATAAAGATAGAGGATAGAGATAGAGGATGAAGATAGAGATAGAGGATGAAGATAGAGGATGGAGATAGAGGATGATGATGAAGATAGAGGATGAAGATAGAGGATGAAGATAGAGGATGATGATGAAGATGAAGATACAGGATGAAGATAAAGATACAGGATGATGATGATGAAGATAAAGATACAGGATGAAGATAAAGATACAGGATGAAGATAAAGATAGAGGATGATGATGAAGATAGAGGATGAAGATAGAGGATGATGATGAAGATAAAGATAGAGGATGAAGATAAAGATAGAGGATGATGATGAAGATAGAGGATGAAGATAGAGGATGAAGATAGAGGATGAAGATAGAGGATGATGATGAAGATAGAGGATGAAGATGAAGATAGAGGATGAAGATAGAGATAGAGGATGAAGATAGAGATTGAGGATGAAGATAGAGGATGATGATGAAGATAGAGGATGAAGATAGAGATAGAGGATGAAGATAGAGGATGAAGATAGAGATAGAGGATGAAGATAGAGGATGATGATGAAGATAGAGGATGAAGATAAAGATAGAGGATGAAGATAAAGATAGAGGATGAAGATAGAGATAGAGGATGAAGATAGAGGATGGAGATAGAGGATGATGATGAAGATAGAGGATGAAGATAGAGGATGAAGATAGAGGATGATGATGAAGATAGAGGATAAAGACAGAGGATGAAGACAGAGGATGAAGATAGAGATAGAGGATGAAGATAGAGATAGAGGATGAAGACAGAGGATGAAGATGAAGATAGAGGATGATTATGAAGATAGAGGATGAAGATAGAGGATGAAGATAGAGGATGAAGATAGAGGATGAAGATAGAGGATGATGATGAAGATAGAGGATGAAGACAGGATGAAGATGAAGATAGAGGATGAAGATAGAGGATGAAGATAGAGGATGAAGACAGAGGATGAAGATGAAGATAGAGGATGATGATGAAGATAGAGGATGAAGATGAAGATAGAGGATGAAGACAGGATGAAGATAGAGGATGAAGATGAAGATAGAGGATGAAGACAGGATGAAGATAGAGGATGAAGATGAAGATAGAGGATGAAGACAGAGGATGAAGATAGAGATAGAGGATGAAGATAGAGATAGAGGATGAAGACAGAGGATGAAGATGAAGATAGAGGATGATTATGAAGATAGAGGATGAAGATAGAGGATGAAGATAGAGGATGAAGATAGAGGATGAAGATAGAGGATGATGATGAAGATAGAGGATGAAGACAGGATGAAGATGAAGATAGAGGATGAAGATAGAGGATGAAGATAGAGGATGAAGACAGAGGATGAAGATGAAGATAGAGGATGATGATGAAGATAGAGGATGAAGATGAAGATAGAGGATGAAGACAGGATGAAGATAGAGGATGAAGACAGAGGATGAAGATGAAGATAGAGGATGATAATGAAGAGATGATGAAGATGAAGATAGAGGATGAAGATGAAGACAGATGATGATGAAGATAGAGGATGAAGATGATGATGCAGACAGAGGATGAAGATGAGGAAGATGATGCAGACAGAGGATGAAGATGAGGATGAAGATGGAGGATGAAGATGAGGAAGAGGATGCAGACAGATGATGAAGATGAGGAAGAGGATGTTCTCTACCTGGAGGAACAGGAGCTGCTGGTGGTCGCAGAACCTGAGGTGGAGGCGTCAGTGGAGTCCTGATCAATACTGAGAGACCTGCTGGAGACACTGACACACATGTTACTGATCAATACCTGATCAATACTGAGAGACCTGCTGGAGACACTGACACACATGTTACTGATCAATACCTGATCAATACTGAGAGACCTGCTGGAGACACTGACACACATGTTACTGATCAATACCTGATCAATACTGAGAGACCTGCTGGAGACACTGACACACATGTTACTGATCAATACCTGATCAATACTGAGAGACCTGCTGGAGACACTGACACACATGTTACTGATCAATACCTGATCAATACTGAGAGACCTGCTGGAGACACTGACACAGAGAGACATGTTGGTATTGATCATGTATTGATTACTGGTATTGATCATGTATTGGTCTGGTATTGATTACTGATATTGATCATGTATTGATTACTGGTATTGGTCTGGTATTGATCATGTATTGATTACTGATATTGATCATGTATTGATTACTGATATTGATCTGGTAGTGATTACTGGTATTGATTACTGGTATTGATCATGTATTGATTACTGGTATTGATCATGTATTGATTACTGGTATTGGTCTGGTATTGATTACTGGTATTGATCATATATTGATTACTGGTATTGATCTCTGATATTGATCATGTATTGATCTGATAATGATCATGTATTGATCTCTGATATTGATCATGTATTGATCTCTGATATTGATTACTGGTATTGATCATGTATTGATTACTGGTATTGATCATGTATTGATCATGTATTGGTCTGGTATTGATTACTGGTATTGATTACTGGTATTGGTCATGTATTGATTACTGGTATTGGTCTGGTATTGATTACTGGTATTGATCATATATTGATTACTGGTATTGATCTCTGATATTGATCATGTATTGATCTGATAATGATCATGTATTGATCTCTGATATTGATCATGTATTGATCTCTGATATTGATTACTGGTATTGATCATGTATTGATTACTGGTATTGATCATGTATTGGTCTGGTATTGATTACTGGTATTGATTACTGGTATTGGTCATGTATTGATTACTGGTATTGATCATGTATTGGTCTGGTATTGATTACTGGTATTGATTACTGGTATTGGTCATGTATTGATTACTGGTATTGGTCTGGTATTGATTACTGGTATTGATTACTGGTATTGATCGCTCACCTCTTGAGGCTCTGTAGTTCGTCCAGGGTGAAGTCAAAGATGTTGGCCATGTGGTGGTTGGAGGTCCAGCTGCAGGACATCTGGTTCTACACAGTTATTCTTGTTTAGGAAACAACCAACAGAACAGAGACGCAGAACATCTGGTTCTACACAGTTATTCTTGTTTAGGAAACAACCAACAGAACAGAGACGCAGAACATCTGGTTCTACACAGTTATTCTTGTTTAGGAAACAACCAACAGAACAGAGACGCAGAACATCTGGTTCTACACAGTTATTCTTGTTTAGGAAACAACCAACAGAACAGAGACGCAGAACATCTGGTTCTACACAGTTATTCTTGTTTAGGAAACAATCAACAGAACAGAGACGCAGAACCGGAGCGAGTCTTACGTTGGGGATCGCTTCTTCCAGGAGCCACTTGGACTTCCTCTTCCTCCTCTCAGCTGAAGCACTGCGCGCACACACACACACACACACACACACACACACACACACACACACACACACACACACACACACACACACACACACACACACACACACACACACACACACACACACACACACGTTTTAGGACTACAAACTGGACTACCCCCCATTGGTTTAGAACTACAAACTGGACTACCCCCCCCGGTTTAGAACTACAAACTGGACTACCCCTGGGTTTAAGACTACCCCTTAGTTTAAGGACAACAAATGTGTCTATATTCTGGTTTTAAGACAACAAACTGGACTACGTGCTGAATTTAGGACTACAAACTGACCTGACAATGAACTACAGTGACTCGGTAAATACTCAGAAATCACGATGGTCTAGTTTTTACTAGAATGTGCAATCGACCATTGACCATATACTAATGCACCCTGGTTTTAAGACCAAACTAGACTTCCTCCTGGTTTTAAGACCAAACTAGACTACCTCCTGGTTTTAAGACCAAACTAGACTTCCTCCTGGTTTTAAGACCACACACTAGACTACCTCCTGGTTTTAAGACCACAAACTAGACTACCTCCTGGTTTTAAGACCAAACTAGACTTCCTCCTGGTTTTAAGACCACACACTAGACTTCCTCCTGGTTTTAAGACCACACACTAGACTACCTCCTGGTTTTAAGACCACAAACTAGACTTCCTCCTGGTTTTAAGACCACAAACTAGACTTCCTCCTGGTTTTAAGACCAAACTAGACTTCCTCCTGGTTTTAAGACCACACACTAGACTACCTCCTGGTTTTAAGACCACAAACTAGACTTCCTCCTGGTTTTAAGACCACAAACTAGACTACCTCCTGGTTGTAAGACCACAAACTAGACTTCCTCCTGGTTTTAAGACCACAAACTAGACTTCCTCCTGGTTTTAAGACCACAAACTAGACTACCTCCTGGTTTTAAGACCACAAACTAGACTTCCTCCTGGTTTTAAGACCACAAACTAGACTACCTCCTGGTTTTAAGACCACACACTAGACTACCTCCTGGTTTTAAGACCACAAACTAGACTTCCTCCTGGTTTTAAGACCACACACTAGACTACCTCCTGGTTGTAAGACCAAACTAGACTTCCTCCTGGTTTTAAGACCACAAACTAGACTTCCTCCTGGTTTTGAGACCACAAACTAGACTACCTCCTGGTTTTAAGACCACAAACTAGACTACCTCCTGGTTTTAAGACCACACTAGACTTCCTCCTGGTTTTAAGACCACACACTAGACTTCCTCCTGGTTTTAAGACCAAACTAGACTTCCTCCTGGTTTTAAGACCAAACTAGACTACCTCCTGGTTTTAAGACCACAAACTAGACTACCTCCTGGTTTTAAGACCACAAACTAGACTTCCTCCTGGTTTTAAGACCACACACTAGACTTCCTCCTGGTTTTAAGACCAAACTAGACTTCCTCCTGGTTTTAAGACCAAACTAGACTTCCTCCTGGTTTTAAGACCAAACTAGACTACCTCCTGGTTTTAAGACCAAACTAGACTTCCTCCTGGTTTTAAGACCAAACTAGACTAGCCCCTGCCTTCCAGACCACTTGGAGGTCAGAATTTCCCCAGTTGAACATTCTGAACTCAAAGTGTTCCAGGTCCATGACTATAAATGTAGAAACTAGGACCCAGTCAGAGGGGAAAGGTTCTACCTGTTCCTGGCCACGCCTTTCGCATGGCCTTGCCCTCCGTCGGTCTGAGCGCGCTCAGGAAACAGCTTGGAGGGTGGGTTGGGAGGGACTCTGGTCCTCAGACGAAAGATGCACTTCCTCTTCTTGATTTCCTTCCCACACAGAAACCTCAACACAAGCACAGCATTAACACACACGATCAACAGTGTTGGTAACGGATGGTAAAGGAGTCATGCCTGTGGTTCTTACTTGCTCTTGTACTTGTTCAGAGCGTCCAGCAGGTGCTGCCCCCTGTCTGCCGGAGGAGTGTTGGACAGCTAAACAACAGACAGGCGTGTTAAACCCAGGCTTGGATAGCCTTGGTCAGTCTCTAGTCAGGTTTAGTTTAGCTTAGTCTGGTCCAGCTCTAGTTTAGCTTAGTCTGGTCCAGGTCTAGTTTAGCTTAGTCTGGTCCAGGTCTAGTTTAGCTTAGTCTGGTCCAGGTCTAGTTTAGCTTAGTCTGGCCCAGCTCTAGTTTAGCTTAGTCTGGTCCAGGTTTAGTTTAGCTTAGTCTGGTCCAGCTCTAGTTTAGCTTAGTCTGGTCCAGGTCTAGTTTAGCTTAGTCTGGTCCAGGTCTAGTTTAGCTTAGTCTGGTCCAGGTCTAGTTTAGCTTAGTCTGGCCCAGCTCTAGTTTAGCTTAGTCTGGTCCAGGTTTAGTTTAGCT
>JBAMJR010000312.1:180000-192500 GCA_038501785.1 Myoxocephalus aenaeus | reverse complement strand
CTACTGTCTCTACTGTCTACTAGCTACTGTCTCTACTGTCTACTGTCTCTACTGTCTCTACTGTCTACTGTCTCTACTGTCTACTGTCTCTACTGTCTACTAGCTAGTGTCTCTACTGTCTACTGTCTCTACTGTCTACTGTCTCTACTGTCTACTGTCTCTACTGTCTACTAGCTACTGTCTCTACTGTCTACTGTCTCTACTGTCTACTGTCTCTACTGTCTCTACTGTCTACTGTCTCTACTGTCTACTGTCTCTACTGTCTACTGTCTCTACTGTCTACTAGCTAGTGTCTCTACTGTCTACTGTCTCTACTGTCTACTGTCTCTACTGTCTACTGTCTCTACTGTCTACTGTCTCTACTGTCTACTAGCTAGTGTCTCTACTGTCTACTGTCTCTACTGTCTACTAGCTACTGTCTCTACTGTCTACTGTCTCTACTGTCTACTAGCTAGTGTCTCTACTGTCTACTGTCTCTACTGTCTACTGTCTACTGTCTCTACTGTCTACTAGCTACTGTCTCTACTGTCTACTAGCTAGTGTCTCTACTGTCTACTAGCTACTGTCTCTACTGTCTACTGTCTCTACTGTCTACTGTCTACTGTCTCTACTGTCTACTAGCTACTGTCTCTACTGTCTACTAGCTAGTGTCTCTACTGTCTACTAGCTAGTGTCTCTACTGTCTACTGTCTCTACTGTCTACTAGCTAGTGTCTCTACTGTCTACTGTCTCTACTGTCTACTGTCTACTGTCTACTGTCTCTACTGTCTACTAGCTACTGTCTCTACTGTCTACTAGCTAGTGTCTCTACTGTCTACTAGCTAGTGTCTCTACTGTCTACTGTCTCTACTGTCTACTAGCTACTGTCTCTACTGTCTACTGTCTACTGTCTCTACTGTCTACTAGCTAGTGTCTCTACTGTCTACTAGCTACTGTCTCTACTGTCTACTGTCTCTACTGTCTACTAGCTAGTGTCTCTACTGTCTACTGTCTCTACTGTCTACTGTCTCTACTGTCTACTAGCTAGTGTCTCTACTGTCTACTGTCTCTACTGTCTACTGTCTACTGTCTCTACTAGCTACTGTCTCTACTGTCTACTAGCTACTGTCTCTACTGTCTACTGTCTACTGTCTCTACTGTCTACTGTCTCTACTGTCTACTAGCTACTGTCTCTACTGTCTACTAGCTAGTGTCTCTACTGTCTACTAGCTAGTGTCTCTACTGTCTACTGTCTCTACTGTCTACTGTCTCTACTGTCTAGTATCTACTGTCTCTACTGTCTACTGTCTCTACTGTCTACTGTCTCTACTGTCTACTGTCTCTACTGTCTACTGTCTCTACTGTCTAGTATCTACTGTCTCTACTGTCTACTGTCTACTGTCTATACTGTCTACTGTCTCTACTGTCTACTAGCTAGTGTCTCTACTGTCTACTAGCTACTGTCTCTACTGTCTACTAGCTACTGTCTCTACTGTCTACTAGCTAGTGTCTCTACTGTCTACTAGCTACTGTCTCTACTGTCTACTGTCTCTACTGTCTACTGTCTCTACTGTCTACTAGCTACTGTCTCTACTGTCTACTAGCTAGTGTCTCTACTGTCTACTGTCTCTACTGTCTGTCTAGTGTCTCTACTGTCTGTCTAGTGTCTCTACTGTCTGTCTAGTGTCTCTACTGTCTCT
Source organism: Myoxocephalus aenaeus (assembly GCA_038501785.1). Classification (NCBI taxonomy): domain Eukaryota; kingdom Metazoa; phylum Chordata; class Actinopteri; order Perciformes; family Cottidae; genus Myoxocephalus; species Myoxocephalus aenaeus. The sequence continues at coordinate 190,821 of JBAMJR010000312.1, read as the reverse complement.
ACTGTCTGTCTAGTGTCTCTACTGTCTGTCTAGTGTCTCTACTGTCTGTCTAGTGTCTCTACTGTCTCTACTGTCTGTCTAGTGTCTCTACTGTCTGTCTAGTGTCTCTACTGTCTCTACTGTCTGTCTAGTGTCTCTACTGTCTCGTGTCTCTGTCTAGTATCTACTGTCTGTCTACTGTCTCTACTGTCTAGTGTCTGTACTGTCTAGTGTCTCTACTGTCTACTGTCTATACTGTCTACTGTCTCTACTGTCTACTAGCTAGTGTCTCTACTGTCTACTAGCTACTGTCTCTACTGTCTACTGTCTACTGTCTCTACTGTCTACTGTCTCTACTGTCTACTGTCTCTACTGTCTACTGTCTACTGTCTCTACTGTCTACTGTCTATACTATCTACTGTCTCTACTGTCTAGTGTCTCTAATGTCTACTATCTACTGTCTAGTGTCTCTACTGTCTAGTGTCTCTACTGTCTGTCTAGTGTCTCTACTGTCTAGTGTCTCTACTGTCTGTCTAGTGTCTCTACTGTCTCTACTGTCTAGTGTCTCTACTGTCTAGTGTCTCTACTGTCTGTCTAGTGTCTCTACTGTCTCTACTGTCTAGTATCTACTGTCTATACTATCTACTGTCTATACTATCTACTGTCTCTACTGTCTAGTGTCTCTAATGTCTACTATCTACTGTCTAGTGTCTCTACTATCTCTACTGTCTACTGTCTCTACTGTCTCTACTGTCTAGTGTCTCTACTGTCTAGTATCTCTACTGTCTCTACTGTCTAGTGTCTCTACTGTCTGTCTAGTGTCTCTACTGTCTAGTGTCTCTACTGTCTGTCTAGTGTCTCTACTGTCTCTACTGTCTCTACTGTCTAGTGTCTCTACTGTCTGTCTAGTGTCTCTACTGTCTCTACTGTCTACTGTCTCTACTGTCTACTGTCTCTACTGTCTAGTATCTACTGTCTATACTATCTACTGTCTCTACTGTCTAGTGTCTCTAATGTCTACTATCTACTGTCTAGTGTCTCTACTATCTCTACTGTCTAGTGTCTCTACTGTCTAGTATCTCTACTGTCTCTACTGTCTAGTGTCTCTACTGGCTAGTGTCTCTACTGTCTCTACTGTCTGTCTAGTGTCTCTACTGTCTGTCTAGTGTCTCTACTGTCTGTCTAGTGTCTCTACTGTCTAGTGTCTCTACTGTCTGTCTAGTGTCTCTACTGTCTCTACTGTCTGTCTAGTGTCTCTACTGTCTAGTGTCTCTACTGTCTAGTGTCTCTACTGTCTAGTATCTACTGTCTCTACTGTCTAGTGTCTCTAATGTCTACTATCTACGGTCTAGTGTCTCTAGTATCTCTACTGTCTAGTGTCTCTACTGTCTAGTATCTCTACTGTCTAGTGTCTCTACTGTCTAGTGTCTCTACTGTCTCTACTGACTGTCTAGTGTCTCTACTGACTGTCTAGTGTCTCTACTGACTGTCTAGTGTCTCTACTGTCTAGTGTCTCTACTGTCTCTACTGTCTGTCTAGTGTCTCTACTGTCTAGTGTCTCTACTGTCTGTCTAGTGTCTCTACTGTCTGTCTAGTGTCTCTACTGTCTCTACTGTCTGTCTAGTGTCTCTACTGTCTGTCTAGTGTCTCTACTGTCTGTCTAGTGTCTCTACTGTCTCTACTGTCTGTCTAGTGTCTCTACTGTCTGTCTAGTGTCTCTACTGTCTCTACTGTCTGTCTAGTGTCTCTACTGTCTCGTGTCTCTGTCTAGTATCTACTGTCTGTCTACTGTCTCTACTGTCTAGTGTCTGTACTGTCTAGTGTCTCTACTGTCTCTACTGTCTACTAGCTAGTGTCTCTACTGTCTACTAGCTACTGTCTCTACTGTCTACTGTCTACTGTCTCTACTGTCTACTAGCTACTGTCTCTACTGTCTACTAGCTAGTGTCTCTACTGTCTACTAGCTACTGTCTCTACTGTCTACTGTCTACTGTCTCTACTGTCTACTGTCTCTACTGTCTACTAGCTACTGTCTCTACTGTCTACTAGCTAGTGTCTCTACTGTCTACTAGCTAGTGTCTCTACTGTCTACTGTCTCTACTGTCTACTGTCTCTACTGTCTACTAGCTAGTGTCTCTACTGTCTACTGTCTCTACTGTCTACTGTCTCTACTGTCTACTGTCTAGTATCTACTGTCTCTACTGTCTACTGTCTATACTGTCTACTGTCTCTACTGTCTACTGTCTCTACTGTCTACTGTCTACTGTCTATACTATCTACTGTCTATACTGTCTAGTGTCTCTAATGTCTACTATCTACTGTCTAGTGTCTCTACTGTCTAGTGTCTCTACTGTCTAGTGTCTCTACTGTCTGTCTAGTGTCTCTACTGTCTAGTGTCTCTACTGTCTGTCTAGTGTCTCTACTGTCTCTACTGTCTCTACTGTCTAGTGTCTCTACTGTCTAGTGTCTCTACTGTCTGTCTAGTGTCTCTACTGTCTCTACTGTCTAATGTCTCTACTGTCTAGTATCTACTGTCTATACTATCTACTGTCTCTACTGTCTAGTGTCTCTAATGTCTACTATCTACTGTCTAGTGTCTCTACTATCTCTACTGTCTACTGTCTCTACTGTCTAGTGTCTCTACTGTCTAGTGTCTCTACTGTCTCTACTGTCTAGTGTCTCTACTGTCTGTCTAGTGTCTCTACTGTCTAGTGTCTCTACTGTCTGTCTAGTGTCTCTACTGTCTCTACTGTCTCTACTGTCTAGTGTCTCTACTGTCTGTCTAGTGTCTCTACTGTCTCTACTGTCTACTGTCTCTACTGTCTAGTATCTACTGTCTATACTATCTACTGTCTCTACTGTCTAGTGTCTCTAATGTCTACTATCTACTGTCTAGTGTCTCTACTATCTCTACTGTCTACTGTCTCTACTGTCTAGTGTCTCTACTGTCTAGTATCTCTACTGTCTCTACTGTCTAGTGTCTCTACTGGCTAGTGTCTCTAGTGTCTCTACTGTCTGTCTAGTGTCTCTACTGTCTGTCTAGTGTCTCTACTGTCTGTCTAGTGTCTCTACTGTCTGTCTAGTGTCTCTACTGTCTCTACTGTCTGTCTAGTGTCTCTACTGTCTAGTGTCTCTACTGTCTAGTGTCTCTACTGTCTAGTATCTACTGTCTCTACTGTCTAGTGTCTCTAATGTCTACTATCTACGGTCTAGTGTCTCTAGTATCTCTACTGTCTAGTGTCTCTACTGTCTAGTATCTCTACTGTCTAGTGTCTCTACTGTCTAGTGTCTCTACTGTCTAGTGTCTCTACTGTCTCTACTGACTGTCTAGTGTCTCTACTGACTGTCTAGTGTCTCTACTGTCTAGTGTCTCTACTGTCTCTACTGTCTGTCTAGTGTCTCTACTGTCTAGTGTCTCTACTGTCTGTCTAGTGTCTCTACTGTCTGTCTAGTGTCTCTACTGTCTCTACTGTCTGTCTAGTGTCTCTACTGTCTGTCTAGTGTCTCTACTGTCTGTCTAGTGTCTCTACTGTCTCTACTGTCTGTCTAGTGTCTCTACTGTCTGTCTAGTGTCTCTACTGTCTCTACTGTCTGTCTAGTGTCTCTACTGTCTCGTGTCTCTGTCTAGTATCTACTGTCTCTACTGTCTAGTGTCTGTACTGTCTAGTGTCTCTACTGTCTAGTGTCTCTGTCTAGTATCTACTGTCTCTACTGTCTACTGTCTCTACTGTCTCTACTGTCTGTCTAGTGTCTCTACTGTCTAGTATCTACTGTCTGTCTACTGTCTCTACTGTCTAGTGTCTCTACTGTCTAGTGTCTCTACTGTCTAGTGTCTCTACTGTCTAGTGTCTCTGTCTAGTATCTACTGTCTCTACTGTCTCTACTGTCTGTCTAGTGTCTCTACTGTCTAGTATCTACTGTCTGTCTACTGTCTCTGTCTAGTATCTACTGTCTGTCTAGTGTCTCTACTGTCTAGTGTCTCTACTGTCTCTACTGTCTAGTGTCTCTACTGTCTAGTGTCTCTACTGTCTGTCTAGTGTATCTACTGTCTGTACTGTCTCTACTGTCTAGTGTCTCTGTCTAGTATCTACTGTCTCTACTGTCTGTCTAGTGTCTCTACTGTCTGTCTAGTGTCTCTACTGTCTAGTGTCTCTACTATATACTGTCTCTACTGTCTAGTGTCTCTAATGTCTACTATCTACTGTCCAGTGTCTCTACTATCTCTACTGTCTACTGTCTCTACTGTCTACTGTCTCTACTGTCTAGTATCTCTACTGTCTAGTGTCTCTACTGTCTAGTGTCTCTACTGTCTACTGTCTCTACTGTCTGTCTAGTGTCTCTACTGTCTAGTGTCTCTACTGTCTCTACTGTCTGTCTAGTGTCTCTACTGTCTGTCTAGTGTCTCTACTGTCTCTACTGTCTAGTGTCTCTACTGTCTGTCTAGTGTCTGTCTAGTGTCTCTACTGTCTAGTGTCTCTACTGTCTGTCTAGTGTCTCTACTGTCTCTACTGTCTGTCTAGTGTCTCTACTGTCTGTCTAGTGTCTCTGTCTAGTATCTACTGTCTCTACTGTCTGTCTACTGTCTCTACTGTCTAGTGTCTGTACTGTCTAGTGTCTCTGTCTAGTATCTACTGTCTAGTGTCTACTGTCTCTACTGTCTCTACTGTCTGTCTACTGTCTCTACTGTCTAGTGTCTCTACTGTCTAGTGTCTCTGTCTAGTATCTACTGTCTCTACTGTCTGTCTACTGTCTGTCTAGTGTCTCTACTGTCTGTACTGTCTCTACTGTCTAGTGTCTCTACTGTCTGTCTAGTGTCTCTACTGTCTGTCTAGTGTCTCTACTGTCTCTACTGTCTGTCTAGTGTCTCTACTGTCTGTCTAGTGTCTCTACTGTCTCTACTGTCTGTCTAGTGTCTCTACTGTCTCGTGTCTCTGTCTAGTATCTACTGTCTGTCTACTGTCTCTACTGTCTAGTGTCTGTACTGTCTAGTGTCTCTACTGTCTCTACTGTCTACTAGCTAGTGTCTCTACTGTCTACTAGCTACTGTCTCTACTGTCTACTGTCTACTGTCTCTACTGTCTACTAGCTACTGTCTCTACTGTCTACTAGCTAGTGTCTCTACTGTCTACTAGCTACTGTCTCTACTGTCTACTGTCTACTGTCTCTACTGTCTACTGTCTCTACTGTCTACTAGCTACTGTCTCTACTGTCTACTAGCTAGTGTCTCTACTGTCTACTAGCTAGTGTCTCTACTGTCTACTGTCTCTACTGTCTACTGTCTCTACTGTCTACTAGCTAGTGTCTCTACTGTCTACTGTCTCTACTGTCTACTGTCTCTACTGTCTACTGTCTAGTATCTACTGTCTCTACTGTCTACTGTCTATACTGTCTACTGTCTCTACTGTCTACTGTCTCTACTGTCTACTGTCTACTGTCTATACTATCTACTGTCTATACTGTCTAGTGTCTCTAATGTCTACTATCTACTGTCTAGTGTCTCTACTGTCTAGTGTCTCTACTGTCTAGTGTCTCTACTGTCTGTCTAGTGTCTCTACTGTCTAGTGTCTCTACTGTCTGTCTAGTGTCTCTACTGTCTCTACTGTCTCTACTGTCTAGTGTCTCTACTGTCTAGTGTCTCTACTGTCTGTCTAGTGTCTCTACTGTCTCTACTGTCTAATGTCTCTACTGTCTAGTATCTACTGTCTATACTATCTACTGTCTCTACTGTCTAGTGTCTCTAATGTCTACTATCTACTGTCTAGTGTCTCTACTATCTCTACTGTCTACTGTCTCTACTGTCTAGTGTCTCTACTGTCTAGTGTCTCTACTGTCTCTACTGTCTAGTGTCTCTACTGTCTGTCTAGTGTCTCTACTGTCTAGTGTCTCTACTGTCTGTCTAGTGTCTCTACTGTCTCTACTGTCTCTACTGTCTAGTGTCTCTACTGTCTGTCTAGTGTCTCTACTGTCTCTACTGTCTACTGTCTCTACTGTCTAGTATCTACTGTCTATACTATCTACTGTCTATACTGTCTAGTGTCTCTAATGTCTACTATCTACTGTCTAGTGTCTCTACTATCTCTACTGTCTACTGTCTCTACTGTCTAGTGTCTCTACTGTCTAGTATCTCTACTGTCTCTACTGTCTAGTGTCTCTACTGGCTAGTGTCTCTAGTGTCTCTACTGTCTGTCTAGTGTCTCTACTGTCTGTCTAGTGTCTCTACTGTCTGTCTAGTGTCTCTACTGTCTGTCTAGTGTCTCTACTGTCTCTACTGTCTGTCTAGTGTCTCTACTGTCTAGTGTCTCTACTGTCTAGTGTCTCTACTGTCTAGTATCTACTGTCTCTACTGTCTAGTGTCTCTAATGTCTACTATCTACGGTCTAGTGTCTCTAGTATCTCTACTGTCTAGTGTCTCTACTGTCTAGTATCTCTACTGTCTAGTGTCTCTACTGTCTAGTGTCTCTACTGTCTAGTGTCTCTACTGTCTCTACTGACTGTCTAGTGTCTCTACTGACTGTCTAGTGTCTCTACTGTCTAGTGTCTCTACTGTCTCTACTGTCTGTCTAGTGTCTCTACTGTCTAGTGTCTCTACTGTCTGTCTAGTGTCTCTACTGTCTGTCTAGTGTCTCTACTGTCTCTACTGTCTGTCTAGTGTCTCTACTGTCTGTCTAGTGTCTCTACTGTCTGTCTAGTGTCTCTACTGTCTCTACTGTCTGTCTAGTGTCTCTACTGTCTGTCTAGTGTCTCTACTGTCTCTACTGTCTGTCTAGTGTCTCTACTGTCTCGTGTCTCTGTCTAGTATCTACTGTCTCTACTGTCTAGTGTCTGTACTGTCTAGTGTCTCTACTGTCTAGTGTCTCTGTCTAGTATCTACTGTCTCTACTGTCTACTGTCTCTACTGTCTCTACTGTCTGTCTAGTGTCTCTACTGTCTAGTATCTACTGTCTGTCTACTGTCTCTACTGTCTAGTGTCTCTACTGTCTAGTGTCTCTACTGTCTAGTGTCTCTACTGTCTAGTGTCTCTACTGTCTAGTATCTACTGTCTCTACTGTCTACTGTCTCTACTGTCTGTCTAGTGTCTCTACTGTCTAGTATCTACTGTCTGTCTACTGTCTCTGTCTAGTATCTACTGTCTGTCTAGTGTCTCTACTGTCTAGTGTCTCTACTGTCTCTACTGTCTAGTGTCTCTACTGTCTAGTGTCTCTACTGTCTGTCTAGTGTATCTACTGTCTGTACTGTCTCTACTGTCTAGTGTCTCTGTCTAGTATCTACTGTCTCTACTGTCTGTCTAGTGTCTCTACTGTCTGTCTAGTGTCTCTACTGTCTAGTGTCTCTACTATATACTGTCTCTACTGTCTAGTGTCTCTAATGTCTACTATCTACTGTCCAGTGTCTCTACTATCTCTACTGTCTACTGTCTCTACTGTCTACTGTCTCTACTGTCTAGTATCTCTACTGTCTAGTGTCTCTACTGTCTAGTGTCTCTACTGTCTACTGTCTCTACTGTCTGTCTAGTGTCTCTACTGTCTAGTGTCTCTACTGTCTCTACTGTCTGTCTAGTGTCTCTACTGTCTGTCTAGTGTCTCTACTGTCTCTACTGTCTAGTGTCTCTACTGTCTGTCTAGTGTCTGTCTAGTGTCTCTACTGTCTAGTGTCTCTACTGTCTGTCTAGTGTCTCTACTGTCTCTACTGTCTGTCTAGTGTCTCTACTGTCTGTCTAGTGTCTCTGTCTAGTATCTACTGTCTCTACTGTCTGTCTACTGTCTCTACTGTCTAGTGTCTGTACTGTCTAGTGTCTCTGTCTAGTATCTACTGTCTAGTGTCTACTGTCTCTACTGTCTCTACTGTCTGTCTACTGTCTCTACTGTCTAGTGTCTCTACTGTCTAGTGTCTCTGTCTAGTATCTACTGTCTCTACTGTCTGTCTACTGTCTGTCTAGTGTCTCTACTGTCTGTACTGTCTCTACTGTCTAGTGTCTCTACTGTCTAGTGTCTGTCTAGTATCTACTGTCTCTACTGTCTGTCTAGTGTCTCTGTCTAGTATCTACTGTCTCTACTGTCTGTCTAGTGTCTCTACTGTCTAGTGTCTCTACTGTCTCTACTGTCTAGTGTCTCTACTGTCTAGTATCTACTGTCTCTACTGTCTCTACTGTCTAGTGTCTCTACTGTCTAGTGTCTCTACTGTCTAGTATCTACTGTCTCTACTGTCTAGTGTCTCTACTGTCTCTACTGTCTAGTGTCTCTACTGTCTAGTATCTCTACTGTCTAGTGTCTCTACTGTCTAGTATCTACTGTCTCTACTGTCTAGTGTCTCTACTGTCTAGTATCTACTGTCTACTGTCTACTGTCTCTACTGTCTAGTATCTACTGTCTCTACTGTCTCTACTGTCTACTGTCTCTACTGTCTACTGTCTCTACTGTCTACTGTCTCTACTGTCTAGTATCTACTGTCTAGTGTCTCTACTGTCTCTACTGTCTCTACTGTCTACTGTCTCTACTGTCTAGTATCTACTGTCTACTGTCTCTACTGTCTCTATTGTCTCGTGTCTCACTGGACTAGATTAACCTGTCTGTCTGTCTCACTGGACTAGATTAACCTGTCTGTCTCACTTACCGATGCCACACTTCCCACAGATGAGGATCTGGTTGTTGGGGTTTGATTGGCTGTCAGAGTTTGGCTCCGCCTCCTGACACACAGAGCAGCGAAGCTCCTCCCCCGGCACTCCAGCTACAACGTGATTGGACAGGATTGTGATTGAGTCATAGTGAAGAGAGACATCAGAAACACAGACACCTGTCAGTCTCTCTCTCTACCTGTCTGTCTCTCACATGCTGATGTCTCTCTCTACCTGTCTGTCTCTCACCATGCTGGATGTCTCTCTCTACCTGTCTGTCTCTCACATGCTGATGTCTCTCTCTACCTGTCTGTCTCTCACATGCTGGATGTCTCTCTCTACCTGTCTGTCTCTCACATGCTGGATGTCTCTCTCTACCTGTCTGTCTCTCACATGCTGACGTCTCTCTCTACCTGTCTGTCTCTCACATGCTGATGTCTCTCTCTACCTGTCTGTCTCTCACATGCTGGATGTCTCTCTCTACCTGTCTGTCTCTCACATGCTGGATGTCTCTCTCTACCTGTCTGTCTCTCACATGCTGGATGTCTCTCTCTACCTGTCTGTCTCTCACATGCTGGATGTCTCTCTCTACCTGTCTGTCTCTCACATGCTGATGTCTCTCTCTACCTGTCTGTCTCTCACATGCTGGATGTCTCTCTCTACCTGTCTGTCTCTCACATGCTGATGTCTCTCTCTACCTGTCTGTCTCTCACATGCTGGATGTCTCTCTCTACCTGTCTGTCTCTCACATGCTGGATGTCTCTCTCTACCTGTCTGTCTCTCACATGCTGGATGTCTCTCTCTACCTGTCTGTCTCTCACATGCTGGATGTCTCTCTCTACCTGTCTGTCTCTCACATGCTGGACGTCTCTCTCTACCTGTCTGTCTCTCACATGCTGATGTCTCTCTCTACCTGTCTGTCTCTCACATACTGATGTCTCTCTCTACCTGTCTGTCTCTCACATGCTGACGTCTCTCTCTACCTGTCTGTCTCTCACATGCTGATGTCTCTCTCTACCTGTCTGTCTCTCACATGCTGACGTCTCTCTCTACCTGTCTGTCTCTCACATGCTGATGTCTCTCTCTACCTGTCTGTCTCTCACATGCTGATGTCTCTCTCTACCTGTCTGTCTCTCACATGCTGGACGTCTCTCTCTACCTGTCTGTCTCTCACATGCTGGATGTCTCTCTCTACCTGTCTGTCTCTCACATGCTGATGTCTCTCTCTACCTGTCTGTCTCTCACATGCTGGACGTCTCTCTCTACCTGTCTGTCTCTCACATGCTGATGTCTCTCTCTACCTGTCTGTCTCTCACATGCTGATGTCTCTCTCTACCTGTCTGTCTCTCACATGCTGGATGTCTCTCTCTACCTGTCTGTCTCTCACATGCTGATGTCTCTCTCTACCTGTCTGTCTCTCACATGCTGATGTCTCTCTCTACCTGTCTGTCTCTCACATGCTGATGTCTCTCTCTACCTGTCTGTCTCTCACATGCTGGACGTCTCTCTCTACCTGTCTGTCTCTCACATGCTGGATGTCTCTCTCTACCTGTCTGTCTCTCACATGCTGATGTCTCTCTCTACCTGTCTGTCTCTCACATGCTGGACGTCTCTCTCTACCTGTCTGTCTCTCACATGCTGATGTCTCTCTCTACCTGTCTGTCTCTCACATGCTGGACGTCTCTCTCTACCTGTCTGTCTCTCACATGCTGGATGTCTCTCTCTACCTGTCTGTCTCTCACATGCTGATGTCTCTCTCTACCTGTCTGTCTCTCACATGCTGATGTCTCTCTCTACCTGTCTGTCTCTCACATGCTGATGTCTCTCTCTACCTGTCTGTCTCTCACATGCTGGACGTCTCTCTCTACCTGTCTGTCTCTCACATGCTGGACGTCTCTCTCTACCTGTCTGTCTCTCACATGCTGATGTCTCTCTCTACCTGTCTGTCTCTCACATGCTGATGTCTCTCTCTACCTGTCTGTCTCTCACATGCTGATGTCTCTCTCTACCTGTCTGTCTCTCACATGCTGGACGTCTCTCTCTACCTGTCTGTCTCTCACATGCTGATGTCTCTCTCTACCTGTCTGTCTCTCACATGCTGGACGTCTCTCTCTACCTGTCTGTCTCTCACATGCTGGATGTCTCTCTCTACCTGTCTGTCTCTCACATGCTGATGTCTCTCTCTACCTGTCTGTCTCTCACATGCTGGACGTCTCTCTCTACCTGTCTGT
>JBAMJR010000312.1:152500-177500 GCA_038501785.1 Myoxocephalus aenaeus | reverse complement strand
TATAAGTGTATAATACACAGTATACATGTATATAAGTATATATAATACAGTATATACATGTATATAAGTGTATAATACACAGTATACATGTATATAAGTATATATAATACAGTATATACATGTATATAAGTGTATAATACACAGTATACATGTATATAAGTATATATAATACAGTATATACATGTATATAAGTGTATAATACACAGTATACATGTATATTAGTATATATAATACAGTATATACATGTATATAAGTGTATAATACACAGTATACATGTATATAAGTATATATAATACAGTATATACATGTATATAAGTGTATAATACACAGTATACATGTATATAAGTATATATAATACAGTATATACATGTATATAAGTGTATAATACACAGTATACATGTATATAAGTATATATAATACAGTATATACATGTATATAAGTGTATAATACACAGTATACATGTATATAAGTATATATAATACAGTATATACATGTATATAAGTGTATAATACACAGTATACATGTATATAAGTATATATAATACAGTATATACATGTATATAAGTGTATAATACACAGTATACGTGTATAAGACGGTGATAAGATGCAGTAATAACTCACGAGCCAAAGTGAGCAGAGTTATAATATGAAGCTGTCTTACGTCCTCTGGTCCGGTTTGTGTCCTCCGAGCCACCGACAGACAGGTTGTCCTCCGAGCCACCGACAGACAGGTTGTCCTCCGAGCCACCGACAGACAGGTTGTCCTCCGAGCCACCGACAGACAGGTTGTCCTCGAGTCTGTCTCCGTGTCTCACTCTGTCTCACTCTTTCTCTCTCTCTCCGTTTTCGTGGCGCTAAACTTCAAACTTCGACCGTCGCCATTTTTCCTTTTTCCCGCGAATCACAGGAGGAGGTTTTACCTCATTTACATACCGGCGTCATCTGCGTCATCAACTGCGTCATCAGTGTCGTCTTCACGTCTCCAGTAGCGTCATCACGTCAGCACCAGGAAGTACCGCCCCGTTCAGAACTCCATCAAAATGTATTGGTTAAACTTTTATCTTTTATTTTGAAAACACCGTCTTTTAAACCACGTGGCTTCTAGAATAATCACGTCATCGATCATCTTATTGGGACAACGATGTGGAAAATATAATTCAGAATTATAATTAAATCTAATAAATAAATAGATATATATAGTAGGGCTGTTAATACAAGTCAATAACCTTTATTGATCCATTGTATCATACATATGAGTGTTAATACAGGTCAATAACCTTTATTGATCCATTGTATCATACATATGAGTGTTAATACAAGTCAATGACCTTTATTGATCCATTGTATCATACATATGAGTGTTAATACAAGTCAATAACCTTTATTGATCCATTGTATCATACATATGAGTGTTAATACAAGTCAATAACCTTTATTGATCCATTGTATCATACATATGAGTGTTAATACAGGTCAATGACCTTTATTGATCCATTGTATCATACATATGAGTGTTAATACAGGTCAATGACCTTTATTGATCCATTGTATCATAAGTTACAGCGTTCTTAAACTATGGGGATGATTTATTCTTTGATCTTTCACAGTTTGATAAACATGATGTCAGACCTCATCCAATCAGGGATTATTGATCTGAACTCTGAACGTCAGGTTCAGTCAGGAACTCTTGAATGAACCATATGCTTTACATTCACATCTATTCATATGAAAAGTTATTGATCACAACACAACCAGCAGGAAACAGAAGAGCAAGAACTGATTTATTTCAGATATAAGAACACATCGTCACATTTTATAAAACACACAAACAGACGGATGGGGTTTCTGTTCTGAAGCTGCTGCCGAAAAGTTTAGGGTCAGACAATCAGGAGTCAGGTTTAAGGGTCAGGGGTCAGGTTTAAGGGTCAGGGGTCAGGTTTAAGGGTCAGACAATCAGGAGTTAGGTTTAAGGGTCAGGGGTCAGGTTTAAGGGTCAGACAATCAGGAGTTAGGTTTAAGGGTCAGGAGTCAGGTTTAAGGGTCAGGGGTCAGGTTTAAAGGTCAGACAATCAGGAGTCAGGTTTAAGGGTCAGAAGTCAGGGGTCTGGTTTAAGGGTCAGAGAATCAGGAGTCAGGTTTAAGGGTCAGAGGTTAGGGGTCAGGTTTAAGGGTCAGAAGTTAGGGGTCTGGTTTAAGGGTCAGGAGTCAGGGGTCTAGTTTAAGGGTCTCTGCTTCACTTGGTCAGAGTTGACCTGTGCAGAGAGACTGTTCACATCGTGTGCTGTGATCTGGAGGTTTAAACCTGACGCTGCATCCTTCCAAAGAGATCATCTTCCTGAAAGTGCTTTTTCTTTAGGCGTGTGCCATCTTCATTAACTCTTAAGTAACAAATACACTGATATCTACACATCTTCATTAACTCTTAAGTAACAAATACACTGATATCTACACATCTTCATTAACTCTTAAGTAACAAATACACTGATATCTACACATCTTCATTAACTCTTAAGTAACAAATACACTGATATCTACACATCTTCATTAACTCTTAAGTAACAAATACACTGATATCTACACATCTTCATTAACTCTTAAGTAACAAATACACTGATATCTACACATCTTCATTAACTCTCAAGTAACAAATACACTGATATCTACACATCTGGACACATCTCACCAGTGTTCCCTTTCTTACAACACAACATTATTCAAACAGCCCTTGTGGTTGCAGAAATAATGCAATGTTCGAGTGGACGCCTAAAACAGAGGATTGTTTTTAAAGATTAAGGGTCAGAGATATTTAGGATCAAATGATCAGGATTCCGGTTCAGTACGAGGGCGGATCTTCATCTCGGTGAACCGGAGCGAGTACTGCCAGCCCGTCCAGCTGGACCACTCCACCCCGTCAGCGTAGGAGGCGTGGCCTCCGCTCAGGTACTGCCCGTTGAGGTTAGAGGTGTGGCAGTTACGGTACCACCAAGCGCCCTGGTAGTACGCCGCACAGTTGTTCTCTGACTGGTCCTGGTCCCGGTCTTTGGTGGTGAACTGCATCCCAGAGTGCTTCAGGAGGGAGTCACCTGGAGGACAGAGGAACACCTGGTAGTACCTTGAGCGCTGTGGATACCTGCATAGAACAGCACCAGCACCAGTATTCCTACCAGCGGTCCCTGAGTACTGGTCCACGTCCAGCGGGTACCCGTCCTCCTCCGGGTTCACAGAGTCTCGACCAACGGAGAAATCACCGTACAGAGCAAACGCTGTGGCGTTGTCAAAGTCAGCCATGTCGACCCGTAACTCATACCCACCGGATCTGGTGAGAGAGTACATCCTCTGGAGACCTGAGAGACAGACAGGGAGACAGACAGGGAGACAGGCAGGGAGACAGGCAGAGACACAGACAGAGAGTCAGGCAGAGAGACAGACAGAGAGACAGTTAGGGAGACAGATAGGGAGACAGGCAGAGAGACAGGCAGAGAGACAGGCAGAGAGACAGGCAGAGAGATGGTCATATGTAATGTCAGATTGGATGGCGAGGAGTGACCAAAGTGATCACACCACCATCATCACATTTCATTTAGCTGACAATTCTATCCAAAGCGACTTACAATAAGTGCATTCAACCATGAGTACAAACTCAGAACAACAAGAAGGCCAAACTGCTGATGACTAGAGCCTGTTATGTAGCATGGACCTACAGGATGTTGTGTAGCATCGACCTACAGGATGTTGTGTAGCATGGACCTACAGGATGTAGCATGGACCTACAGGATGTTGTGTAGCATGGACCTACAGGATGTTGTGTAGCATGGACCTACAGGATGTTGTGTAGCATCGACCTACAGGATGTTATGTAGCATGGACCTACAGGATGTTGTGTAGCATCGACCTACAGGATGTTATGTAGCATGGACCTACAGGATGTTGTGTAGCATCGACCTACATGATGTTGTGTAGCATGGACCTACAGGATGTAGCATGGACCTACAGGATGTTATGTAGCATGGACCTACAGGATGTTGTGTAGCATGGACCTACATGATGTTGTGTAGCATGGACCTACAGGATGTTGTGTAGCATGGACCTACATGATGTTATGTAGCATGGACCTACAGGATGTTGTGTAGCATGGACCTACATGATGTTGTGTAGCATGGACCTACAGGATGTTGTGTAGCATCGACCTACAGGATGTTGTGTAGCATGGACCTACAGGATGTTGTGTAGCATAGACCTACAGGATGTTGTGTAGCATCGACCTACATGATGTTGTGTAGCATGGACCTACAGGATGTAGCATGGACCTACAGGATGTTATGTAGCATGGACCTACAGGATGTTGTGTAGCATGGACCTACATGATGTTGTGTAGCATGGACCTACAGGATGTTGTGTAGCATGGACCTACATGATGTTATGTAGCATGGACCTACAGGATGTTGTGTAGCATGGACCTACATGATGTTGTGTAGCATGGACCTACAGGATGTTGTGTAGCATCGACCTACAGGATGTTGTGTAGCATGGACCTACAGGATGTTGTGTAGCATGGACCTACAGGATGTTGTGTAGCATGGACCTACATGATGTTATGTAGCATGGACCTACAGGATGTTGTGTAGCATGGACCTACAGGATGTTGTGTAGCATGGACCTACATGATGTTATGTAGCATGGACCTACAGGATGTTGTGTAGCATGGACCTACAGGATGTTGTGTAGCATCGACCTACAGGATGTTGTGTAGCATGGACCTACAGGATGTTGTGTAGCATGGACCTACAGGATGTTGTGTAGCATGGACCTACAGGATGTTGTGTAGCATGGACCTACAGGATGTTGTGTAGCATCGACCTACAGGATGTTGTGTAGCATGGACCTACAGGATGTAGCATGGACCTACATGATGTTGTGTAGCATGGACCTACATGATGTTGTGTAGCATGGACCTACAGGATGTTATGTAGCATGGACCTACAGGATGTTGTGTAGCATGGACCTACATGATGTTGTGTAGCATGGACCTACAGGATGTTGTGTAGCATGGACCTACATGATGTTGTGTAGCATGGACCTACATGATGTTGTGTAGCATGGACCTACAGGATGTTGTGTAGCATGGACCTACAGGATGTTGTGTAGCATGGACCTACATGATGTTGTGTAGCATGGACCTACAGGATGTTGTGTAGCATGGACCTACATGATGTTGTGTAGCATGGACCTACATGATGTTGTGTAGCATGGACCTACAGGATGTTGTGCAGCATGGACCTACAGGATGTTGTGTGGCATGGACCTACAGGATGTTTTGGACCTACAGGATGTTATGGACCTACAGGATGTTGTGTAGCATGGACCTACAGGATGTAGCATGGACCTACATGATGTTGTGTAGCATGGATCTACAGGATGTTGTGTAGCATGGACCTACAGGATGTTGTGTAGCATGGACCTACAGGATGTTATGTAGCATGGACCTACAGGATGTTGTGTAGCATGGACCTACATGATGTTGTGTAGCATGGACCTACAGGATGTTGTGTAGCATCGACCTACAGGATGTTGTGTAGCATGGACCTACAGGATGTTGTGTAGCATCGACCTACAGGATGTTGTGTAGCATGGACCTACAGGATGTAGCATGGACCTACAGGATGTTGTGTAGCATCGACCTACAGGATGTTATGTAGCATGGACCTACAGGATGTTGTGTAGCATCGACCTACATGATGTTGTGTAGCATGGACCTACAGGATGTAGCATGGACCTACAGGATGTTATGTAGCATGGACCTACAGGATGTTGTGTAGCATGGACCTACATGATGTTGTGTAGCATGGACCTACAGGATGTTGTGTAGCATGGACCTACATGATGTTATGTAGCATGGACCTACAGGATGTTGTGTAGCATGGACCTACATGATGTTGTGTAGCATGGACCTACAGGATGTTGTGTAGCATCGACCTACAGGATGTTGTGTAGCATGGACCTACAGGATGTTGTGTAGCATCGACCTACAGGATGTTGTGTAGCATGGACCTACAGGATGTAGCATGGACCTACAGGATGTTGTGTAGCATCGACCTACAGGATGTTATGTAGCATGGACCTACAGGATGTTGTGTAGCATCGACCTACATGATGTTGTGTAGCATGGACCTACAGGAGTAGCATGGACCTACAGGATGTTATGTAGCATGGACCTACATGATGTTGTGTAGCATGGATCTACAGGATGTTGTGTAGCATGGATCTACAGGATGTTGTGTAGCATGGACCTACAGGATGTAGCATGGACCTACAGGATGTTGTGTAGCATCGACCTACAGGATGTTATGTAGCATGGACCTACAGGATGTTGTGTAGCATCGACCTACATGATGTTGTGTAGCATGGATCTACAGGATGTTGTGTAGCATGGATCTACAGGATGTTGTGTAGCATGGACCTACAGGATGTTGTGTAGCATGGACCTACAGGATGTTATGTAGCATGGACCTACAGGATGTTGTGTAGCATGGACCTACATGATGTTGTGTAGCATGGACCTACAGGATGTTGTGTAGCATCGACCTACAGGATGTTGTGTAGCATGGACCTACAGGATGTTGTGTAGCATCGACCTACAGGATGTTGTGTAGCATGGACCTACAGGATGTAGCATGGACCTACAGGATGTTGTGTAGCATCGACCTACAGGATGTTATGTAGCATGGACCTACAGGATGTTGTGTAGCATCGACCTACATGATGTTGTGTAGCATGGACCTACAGGATGTAGCATGGACCTACAGGATGTTATGTAGCATGGACCTACAGGATGTTGTGTAGCATGGACCTACAGGATGTTGTGTAGCATGGACCTACCGGATGTTATGTAGCATGGAGCTACAGGATGTTGTGTAGCATGGAGCTACAGGATGTTGTGTAGCATGGACCTACAGGATGTTATGTAGCATGGACCTACAGGATGTTGTGTAGCATGGACCTACAGGATGTTGTGTAGCATGGACCTACAGGATGTTATGTAGCATGGACCTACAGGATGTTGTGTAGCATGGACCTACAGGATGTTATGTAGCATGGACCTACAGGATGTTGTGTAGCATGGACCTACAGGATGTTATGTAGCATGGACCTACAGGATGTTGTGTAGCATGGACCTACAGGATGTAGCATGGACCTACAGGATGTAGCATGGACCTACAGGATGTTGTGTAGCATGGACCTACAGGATGTTATGTAGCATGGACCTACAGGATGTTGTGTAGCATGGACCTACAGGATGTTGTGTAGCATGGACCTACAGGATGTTATGTAGCATGGACCTACAGGATGTTGTGTAGCATGGACCTACAGGATGTTATGTAGCATGGACCTACAGGATGTTGTGTAGCATGGACCTACAGGATGTTATGTAGCATGGACCTACAGGATGTTGTGTAGCATGGACCTACAGGATGTTGTGTAGCATGGACCTACAGGATGTTATGTAGCATGGACCTACAGGATGTTATGTAGCATGGACCTACAGGATGTTGTGTAACATGGACCTACAGGATGTTGTGTAGCATGGACCTACAGGATGTTGTGTAGCATGGACCTACAGGATGTTGTGTAACATGGACCTACAGGATGTTGTGTAGCATGGACCTACAGGATGTTGTGTAGCATGGACCTACAGGATGTTGTGTAACATGGACCTACAGGATGTTGTGTAGCATGGACCTACAGGATGTTGACAGACACAGAGTTGTTGACCTCGAGGAAATGTGCGCCTCGCTCAAAAACACAAACTCCATTCTTGCTGACAGTGGATGATCTTGAAAACAGATCGAGGCGAAAATAGGATCGTTTTATTTTTTTGGGGTTTGTTTTGGGGGGTAATATGAGTTTGTCCTACAATTTACACTGTAATGCAAACAAACAATGAATACAGTTATCTCAAAGACGGAACTGATGGACAGAACCAGATGTGATCCTCTTTCTCACTTTTCCAACCATTATCTTAACAACCATTTATCTAACTCACCTGTATATCCCCGTTAATGGCTAATACTAGCAATCCCTCTGATACTCTGAGGGTTGGAGATAACTCAGATTTATCTCATGGAATGTAAAAGTTGTAAATGGACCGGTAAAACGTGCCAGGGTGCTTACACACCTAAAAAACCTAAAAGCTGATGTAGTTTTCCTCCAGGAAACACATTTTTTAAATCTGACCAGCTCAGACTGCATAACGCTTGGTTTAGCCATGAGTTCCTGGACTGCTCATCCTCTAGAAGAGTTTCTCCCCCAAAATGTCCAAATCCTTTTCAATGCTTATAATAATGGTTGTGTAGATCCTTGGAGGCTTTCAAACCCAAGTTGAGATGGTTAGCTACAGCTGTGTTGACTCCGCCCAGCACGTTAGTGGAATGGCCACCAATAGAAACTACTAGGCTCAGGACAACAGCAGGTCTTCCCTTTAATCAGTGAAGTTTAAGTTGGACAAGAATAGGTGATTATTGTCAAAACTGATTCAGGACAAAGGTCTATTCATCATCATCACCACCACCATCATCATGCCCTACCTAGCCAGTGCTCCCCTGTAGATCTTCCAAACCCGTCTCTGTACGCCTGCCAGTCTCTGAAAAAGTTCACTGAGCCGTCCTCCCTCCTCTGAATCACCTGCACACAATCAAATTAAGATTATTGATTTCTTTGGTCCCAAAAAACAACACATTTCTACTTCCTGTTGTTTATCATTTGTTCTGTCTATGGACGTATATTTGGGGGATCTGGTTGAACTGAACCAGATCCTCTAAACTGGTGCCGGTCTCTGTACGCCTGCAGGAGCTGTGATCGTATTATCGGCTTTAAGTAAGACACGTTCCTGGTGGGTGTGGACCTCTGCCAGGGCTGCTGTGTGTGTGTGTGTGTGTGTGTGTTTGTGTGTCTCTGTGTGTGTGTCTGTGTGTGTGTGTGTATGTGTGTTACACACCGTCCAGCCTCCTCCATCAGTGCTCATGTCGCAGTAAACCATGAAGCCGTTGGGATCGTGGGTCGGAAACACAGAATAAACTCCATCCTGAGAAGCACCGGACGCCAGGACATCAGAGCAGTCTCTGGGTCTAACAGCTGAGAGAGAGAGAGAGAGAGAGAGAGAGAGAGAGAGAGAGAAATTAGATTTTTTAATTTTTGTTTTTATTTAACAATCAGCGTCTCAGGGTAATGCACTGTTCTTACGACAATAACAGCACATCAACACAGTCACTTCATGTCTTACACAAGAGGAACATTAAACGTTAACTATTCCCCAGACACACAACATATTGCATCATCATAGCACCATTTCTGAACAAAGTCCTCCATTCTGTTCATGCTTTAAAAAAACCTACAGTCAACCCAGACTCTGGCCTTGACCAGAGACCTGAAGACAGGAAGTGCTTCCTGTCCCGACTTGCCGTCCACTTCCTGCTACTGTAGGTCTCAGCTTGGTCTCTCCCAGCAACAGGTTCAGGAGCTGCCACTTGGAGGCATTTACCTTCCGGTAGTGGACCCCTAAAATAATAGAGTGCTGCTTAAAACCCATAAAACCCCACTCGCTCAGGTCCTGAAACCGGAGCATAAACATTCAGAAACATGACATGAATGTGCTGGAACTTCACTATCAGCAGCCTGCCATCTACCACCTGTGCCACCTCCACAGACCCTGGTCCAGGTCTCTGAGAAGAGGAGGCCACCGCCCCACTGGTTGTGCTTCTGTGACTCAGCACCACCTGCCAGACCACAGTCCTCCACCGGACAAGAGGAACCACTACCTGCCCCAATGCCAGACCACAGTCCACCTAACAAGAGGAACCACTACCTGCCCCACTGCCAGACCGCAGTCCACCTAACAAGAGGAACCACTACCTGCCCCACTGCCAGACCGCAGTCCACCTAACAAGAGGAACCACTACCTGCCCCACTGCCAGACCACAGTCCACCTAACAAGAGGAACCAGTACCTGCCCCACTGCCAGACCACAGTCCACCTAACAAGAGGAACCACTACCTGCCCCACTGCCAGACCGCAGTCCACCTAACAAGAGGAACCACTACTTGCCTCACTGCCAGACCACAGTCCACCTAACAAGAGGAACCACTACCTGCCCCACTGCCAGACCACAGTCCACCTAACAAGAGGAACCACTACCTGCCCCACTGCCAGACCACAGTCCACCTAACAAGAGGAACCATTACCTGCCCCACTGCCAGACAAATGTGTAATAATGTGTATTATGTGTAGTAATGTGTAATAGATGTGTAATAATGTGTAAAAAAACATGTAGTTATGTGTAATAATGTGTAGTAATGTGTTATGTATAATACATGTGTAATAACAAGTAGTAACGTGTAGTAACGTGTTATAATGTGTAATAATGTGCATTATGTGTAATAAATGCAGGTGGATCACAGACTTCCTGGTGGATCACAGACTTCCTGACTGACAGGAAGCAGCAGGTGAGGCTGGGGAAACACGTCTCAGGCTCTCGGACCACCAGCACCGGTTCCCCCAAGGCTGCGTTCTTTCCCCTCTGCTCTTCTCGCTGTACACCAACAGCTGCACCTCCAGTCACCAGTCCGTCAAGCTCCTGAAGTTCGCGGATGACACCACCCTCATTGGACTCATCTCTGGTGGGGACGAGTCCGCCTACAGGTGGGAGACTGACCACCTGGAGACCTGGTGCAGCCAGAACAACCTGGAGCTCAACGCTCTGAAGACAGTGGAGATGGTTGTGGACTTCAGAAAGAACGCAGCCCCACCCACCCCTCTCATCCTGTGTGACTCCCCCGTCGACGCTGTGGAGTCCTTCCTCTTCCTGGGCTCCATCATTTCCCAGGACCTCAAGTGGGAACTGAACATCAGCTCCATCGCCAAGAAGGCCCAGCAGAGGATGTTCTTCCTGAGGCAGCTGAAGAAGTTCAACCTGCCGATGAAAATGATGGTGCACTTCTACACTGCCATCGTTGAGTCCATCCTCTGCTCCTCCATCACCGTCTGGCACACCGCAGCCACTGCCAAGGACAAGGCCAGGCTGCAGCGCATCATCCGCTCTGCTGAGAGGTGATTGGCTGTAATCTGCCATCCCTCCAGGACTTGTTCGCCTCCAGGACTCTGAGGCGAGCTAGGAAGATTGCAGCTGACCCCTCTCACCCTGGACATATCCTGTTGGAGTCCCTCCCCTCTGGCAGGAGGCTGAGGTCCATCAGGACCAAGACCTCACGCCACACAAACAGTTTCTTCCCGTCAGCAGTCGGGCTCATCAATGGGGCTCGGGTCCCCCACTGACTGTCTCTGTCACCCCCAGCTATTTTAATTTGAATTTTTTTTATTTTTGAATTTGAATTTTTATTCTTTTCATTTTTATTTTTATTTTTTCTCTTCTTTCTTTCTCTTTACCGTTCACTCCTCTGCACACCTCATACTTAAACACTCGTCACTTTAACATACACTTTAACTTAAACACACATGTCACTTTAACGTACACTCACATTAACGTATCTGTTGTCTGAGCACTTTCTTATCTACACTTATTTTAATACCAATTGCACTGTTGTTATCGTTGACTGTTGATTGTTGTTTGTCTCGTCTAACGTCCCATGTCCATGTCCAATGTATGCACCTTCCGCCTCAAAAAATTCCTCGTTTGTGTGAAAACATTCCTGGCTAATAAACAGTTTCTGATTCTGATTCTGATAAATGTGTAACAAATGTGTATTAGGTGCAATAAAGGTGTAATACATGTGTAGTAACGTGTATTACGTGTAATAACGCGTAGTAATGTGTATTATGTGAAATAAATGTGTAATAATGTGTAGTAACGTGCAGTAATGTGTATTAAGTTGAATAAATGTGTAATAATGTGTAGTAACGTGTTATAATATGTAATAATGTGTAATAACGTGCAGTAATGTGTATTAAGTTGAATAAATGTGTAATAATGTGTAGTAACGTGTATTATGTGTAATAAATGTGTAATAATGTGTAGTAGCGTGTATTATGTGTAATAAATGTGTAATAATGTGTAGTAGCGTGTGTTACCTCTGTGGTTTGAATCCTTCTGCAGGTCACTGTTGAGTCTCTTCAGACTCTCTGTCTCCCTCTGCAGGCTCGTTAGAGAATCACTGAAACCTGCAACCAGCTTCAACACACCTGAGTGACCGTCAGACAACACCTGGACAGGTGAAAGAGGGAGAAAGAGACATATCATGGTGTTCTTCTTCTAAAGGAATTTATTGTGGGTTACTTTGATTTGATTTGATTTCAATGTTTTTAAAATATTTGTACAATTATTTTGTGGGACTTCGTGTTATTTTATTTAAATATTAAATTCTATAAATTGTGTTTATTTTCTTTAGATTTTGTTTTGTTTTCTAGTGTTATTGTAGTCTGTTGTCATTTCTTTTCTTGAACTTTCTGACTTTAAATACATTGCAGGGGAATAAGAAATATGATATTATATATAAATCACCATGAAGCTTCCTCAGTTTAAAGTAAATGTTTGAATCTTAAAATGAGGCTTTATCTAACACTAACTTCTCGTTAACCTGTGTGATCCGGCTCTGCTCGCTCTGCAGCCCGTCCAGTCGCTGGTCCAGAACACCTTGACCTCTTTTCAGCGAATCAGCCTCCAGCCTCAGGTTGTGGGCGTGGCCCGACAACACCTTCAGCTCCTCCCCCAGCCTGCGGTCCAATCCCGCGTCCTGCCAGTCCTCGGCCTTGTGATTGGCCAGCGCCCGCAGCAGCGAGCTCTGCAGCGCCTCCCAGCGCAGGAAGCTCTCGCTGTAGTCCGGACAGTTCGGGTCCAGGAAGATGCTGATTGGCTCTCCGTCTGTTACCCGGGAGACCGACACCAGGGCGCCAGACTCTCTGGGATTGGTCGAGACCACAGGTGAGGAGGAGGAGGAGGAGGAGGAGACTCGGCCCCTGGTACCATGACAAGAGTGACAGACAGGTAGGTCAGACAAACAGACAAACAGAGATACAGACAGGCAGACAGACAGACAGGTACCTGCTGATGAAGGGCAGAGGGTACTGGTTCAGGTCCAGGATGATGACTGTTGCTGTGACAACCACTGCGATGACGAGTAGTGTGATGAAGGACCAGAACAGGAAGCTGCAGCATCTCTGAACACACGCACACGCATGAACTTCCTGCTGAGGTTAGTTTCAGACTCAGTTACTTCCCAGCATGCCTTGTGTTTGTCCTGTAATACCACGTGTAACCCGAAGAGGTGACAGTGAGTCACGTGGACTTCAAGTCAACGTTTCCACTAAATCACCAGACCCTCCTCACCGCAGGAGAGCCTGAACCCAGACCGGGTCTGGTCTCAGGGGGCTGGTCTTGGGGTGTTGTGGTGGAACTTGACCTGCAGTATACATCACGTCTCTGTGTTTAATCTGAAGATCTCAGCAACAGCTGCTGCAGATTAACAGATTTAACTCACTGTAGGTCTGTTACTGCCTGTCTGTCTGTGTGTCTGTCTGTCTGTCTCGTTACTGTTACATCATAGTGGGCGTGGTCTAACTCCTGGTTCTGGTACCTTGTGTTTGTTTGGTTGTTTGCTGCCAAGTTCTGAGCTGCTGTTGTTCATGATGGTCCACCTGTCGTTCATCATCCTGAAACACAAGCACACCTGAGCCAGGTGATCTGTTGCAAAGGCTCATGGGGGCTGTAGTGTTTACCTCTGTTGTCTCACCATTCATGTCATCACGTCATGGTTTCACACAAAACCTGTGAGTTTAGTAACACACCTCTAGAACCCAGAGTGTCAGTAAAGACTCGTTATAAAACGTGTCAGTAAAGACTCGTTATAAAACAAGTCAGTAAAGACTCGTTATAAAACAAGTCAGTAAAGACTCGTTATAGAACGTGTCAGTAAAGACTCGTTATAGAACGTGTCAGTAAAGACTCGTTATAGAACGTGTCAGTAAAGACTCGTTATAAAACAAGTCAGTAAAGACTCGTTATAGAACGTGTCAGTAAAGACTCGTTATAGAACGTGTCAGTAAAGACTCGTTATAAAACGAGTCAGTAAAGACTCGTTATAGAACGTGTCAGTAAAGACTCGTTATAAAACGAGTCAGTAAAGACTCGTTATAGAACGTGTCAGTAAAGACTCGTTATAAAACGAGTCAGTAAAGACTCGTTATAGAACGTGTCAGTAAAGACTCGTTATAAAACGAGTCAGTAAAGACTCGTTATAAAACGAGTCAGTAAAGACTCGTTATAGAACGTGTCAGTAAAGACTCGTTATAAAACGAGTCAGTAAAGACTCGTTATAGAACGTGTCAGTAAAGACTCGTTATAGAACGTGTCAGTAAAGACTCGTTATAAAACGAGTCAGTAAAGACTCGTTATAGAACGAGTCAGTAAAGACTCGTTATAGAACGTGTCAGTAAAGACTCGTTATAGAACGTGTCAGTAAAGACTCGTTATAGAACGTGTCAGTAAAGACTCGTTATAGAACGTGTCAGTAAAGGCTGTGAAGCTCAGCAGCTGATCTGAGACTCTGAGCGTCGGTTTCTGTCAAATTCAATTCATCTTGACTGATTACTCAAAGTGACTTTAAACGCCTCACTGTCACCTAAACAGTTGTCTTATATATATATATATATATATATATATATATATATATATATATATATATATATATATACACATGATCATATTCATAAACTCTGTAAAGTAAACAACAACATTGCTTTAGTGAGCTCATGAGCTCTTTAAAGCAGACGTTGTGTTTTAATGAATGAAGTTCATTCATAAAAACACACAAATACATTCAACAGATGAGTTATTGATCACTAACAGAAATAATCAATAAAGTTACCTCACTGACTCCAGGTCCAGAAGAAGAGAACCGAGAGACTTTATGTTCTCTAGAGATCAACCATCTGCTGCTGGGCGAGAGAGAGAGGGAGGGAGAGAGGGAGAGGGCGAGAGAGAGAGGGAGAGAGAGAGAGAGAGGGAGGGAGGGAGGGAGGGAGAGAGAGAGAGAGAGAGAGAGAGAGAGAGACAGACAGACAGACAGACAGAGAGAGAGAGACAGAGAGAGAGAGAGAGAGAGAAGATTCTGGATCAGGTACTTTGTAGGAGGAAGACTTTGGATCAGGTACTGGATCAGTTACTTAGTAGGAGGAAGGTTCTGGATCAGGTACTGGATCAGTTACTTAGTAGGAGGAAGGTTCTGGATCAGGTACTGGATCAGTTACTTAGTAGCAGCAATATTCTGGATCAGGTACTGGATCAGGTACTTAGTAGGAGGAAGGTTCTGGATCAGGTACTGGATCAGTTACTTAGTAGGAGGAAGGTTCTGGATCAGGTACTGGATCAGGTACTTAGTAGGAGGAAGGTTCTGGATCAGGTACTGGATCAGTTACTTAGTAGGAGGAAGGTTCTGGATCAGGTACTGGATCAGGTACTTAGTAGCAGCAATATTCTGGATCAGGTACTGGATCAGTTACTTAGTAGGAGGAAGGTTCTGGATCAGGTACTGGATCAGGTACTTAGTAGGAGGAAGGTTCTGGATCAGGTACTGGATCAGTTACTTAGTAGGAGGAAGGTTCTGGATCAGGTACTGGATCAGGTACTTAGTAGGAGGAAGGTTGAAGTTGTTGTTATTGATCTGAAATGAGAACTTCCATGTTTGAGCTCTTCTGGATCTTTTTAGTCTCTCTTTAAACCTGAATCTGAAGAAGTGAATCTGCTGAAGAAGACCATGCGATAGGATGAAGAGCTCCAGAAGAGCCACTGAGTAAATGTGTCCATATAAAGAGTTGCTGTTTTAAAAGAAAAAAAATGTATTACTGTCTTTAATGTCCTTTTTATATTTTTTATATTTATCTTGTATATTGTGTGTGAAAAAAGTACGAAGAGCAAGTGAAACCGGAGTCAAATTCCATGTATGTGCAAATTTACATGGCCATTAAAGCTGATTCTGATTCTGATTCTATTGTCCAATAAAAATATGCGTTTATTTTGAAAGTGCGAACCGGAAACACTTATGTGTTTTTTTAACTTGACGAGCTGCAAATCTGCTTCTGGTTTGAATTGTTTTCAGTTGTTTTCTTTGAGAGAGAAAATACAAGAAACATAAGAAAGAGAAAAAAGAAGAAGAGCTGTAGGTTAGTCAGACTGCTAGTTAGACTGCTAGTTAGACTGCTAGTTAGACTGTTGGACTGCTAGTTAGACTGCTAGTCAGACTGTTGGTTAGTTAGTCAGACTGTTGGACTGCTAGTTAGACTGCTAGTCAGACTGTTGGTTAGTTAGTCAGACTGTTGGACTGCTAGTTAGACTGCTAGTCAGACTGTTGGTTAGTTAGTCAGACTGTTGGACTGCTAGTTAGACTGCTAGTCAGACTGTTGGTTAGTTAGTCAGACTGTTGGACTGCTAGTTAGACTGCTAGTCAGACTGGTTGTTAGTCAGACTGTTAGTCAGACTGTTGGACTGCTAGTCAGACTGGTTGTTAGTTAGTCAGACTGTTGGACTGCTAGTCAGACTGGTTGTTAGTTAGTCAGACTGTTGGACTGCTAGTTAGACTGCTAGTCAGACTGGTTGTTAGTTAGTCAGACTGTTGGTTAGACTGTTAGTTAGTCAGACTGTTAGTCAGACTGTTGGTTTGTTAGTTAGGCAGACTGTTAGTCAGACTGTTGGTTTGTTGGTTAGTCAGACTGTTAGTCAGACGGTTGGCTTGTTGGTTAGTTAGACTTTTTGGACTGCTAGTCAGACAGCTGGTTGGTTAGTTAGTCAGACTGTTAGTTAGTCAGACTGTTAGTTAGTCAGACTGTTAGTTGGTCAGACTGCTGGTTAGTTAGAAGACTGTCTGTTAGTTGGTCAGACTGCTGGTTAGTTAGTCAGACTGATGGTTAGTTAGTCAGACTGCTGGTTAGATAGTCAGACTGCTGGTTAGTTAGTCAGTGTGCTGGTTAGTTGGTCAGACTGCTGGTTAGTTGGTCAGACTGCTGGTTAGTTAGTCAGTGTGCCGGTTAGTTGGTCAGACTGGATTAGTTAGTCAGTGTGCTGGTTAGTTAGTCAGTGTGCTGGTTAGTTGGTCAGTGTGCCGGTTAGTTGGTCAGACTGGATTAGTTAGTCAGTGTGCTGGTTAGTTAGTCAGTGTGCCGGTTAGTTGGTCAGACTGGATTAGTTAGTCAGTGTGCTGGTTAGTTAGTCAGTGTGCTGGTTAGTTAGTCAGTGTGCCGGTTAGTTGGTCAGACTGGATTAGTTAGTCAGTGTGCTGGTTAGTTAGTCAGTGTGCTGGTTAGTTAGTCAGTGTGCTGGTTAGTTGGTCAGACTGCTGGTTAGTTGGTCAGACTGCTGGTTAGTTAGAAGACGGTTGGTTAGTTGGTCAGACTGCTGGTTAGTTAGTCCGTGTGCTGGTTAGTTGGTCAGACTGTTGGTTAGTTGGTAGAAGGTGAGAGAGACTTGAGTTCAAACTTCTTTTAATGACTGAAGACGTTTCATCTTTTAAAGTGAAACTTTATGTTAAAGCTCAGAAGATGAAAAGTGTTTCTAGATTTCAGTCAACGTCTTTTATCAGGATGTTAAACAAGCTTTATTGAGCTTTTATTGTTCTGGTCCAAACTTTAACAAATTCATTATTAATGTCTGACTGTGGACATCGTCGGGCGGTGGAAAGAGCACTTTGAGGAACTCCTAAACCCGGCCAACATGTCCCCTGGAGAGGGGGCAGCGCCTGAAGTCCTTGGGGTGGTTGCACCCATATCCCTGGCAGAGTTCACTAAGGTAGTCAAAAAGCCGCCCTGAGATGCTGAAGACGCTGGACATTGTTGGGCTGTCTTGGCTGACACGCCTCTTCAGTGTCGCATGGGGTTCGGGAACAGTACCCATGGACTGGCAGACCGGGATGGTGGTTCCCATCTTCAAGAAGGGGGACCGGAGAGTGTGCTCGAACTATCGTGGTATTACACTGCTCAGCCTCCCGGGAAAAGCTTATGCCAGGGTGCTGGAAAGGAGGCTCCGACCGCTTGTTGAACCTCAGATTCAAGACGAACAGTGTGGATTCCATCCTGGCCGTGGAACAGTGGACCAGCTCTTTACCCTCGCAAGACTACTGGAGGGGTCTTGGGAGTTCACCCAACCAATCTACATGTGCTTTGTAGACTTGGAGAAGGCTTTCGACTGGGTCCCTCGGGGGGTTTTGTGGGGGGTGCTGCGGGAGTATGGGGTGCCGGACCCGTTGGCACGGGCCATCCGGTCTCTGTACGCCTGCAGTAGGAGCTGTGTTCGTATCCTCGGTAGTAAGTCAGACACGTTCCCGGTGGGTGTTGGTCTCCACCAGGGCTGCCCTTTATCACTGGTCCTGTTCCTGACCTTCACGGACAGGATATCTAGGAGCAGCCAGGGGGCGGAGAAGATCCGGTTCGGAGATGATGTGGTTCTGTTTGCCTCCTCGGACCGTGACCTCCAGCATTCACTGGGGCGTTTTGCAGCCGAATGTGAAGCGGCAGGGATGAGAGTTAGCACCTCCAAATCTGAGGCCATGGTGCTCTGCCGGAAACCGGTGGATTGCTCCCTCCAGGTGGGGACAAACTGCCTACCCCAAGAGAAGGAGTTCAAGTATCTCGGGGTCTTGTTCACGAGTGAGGGTAAGGTGGAGCGGGAGATCGACAGGCGGATCGGTGCGGCTGCAGCAGTAAAACAGGCGCTGTACCGGTCCGTCTTGGTGAAGAGGAGCTGAGCCGGAAGGAGAAGCTCTCCATTTACTGGTCGGTCTACGTTCCAACCCTCACCTATGGTCACGAACTCTGGGTTGTGACCGAAAGAACGAGGTCTCGGATACAAGCGGCCGAAATGAGCTTCCTCCGTAGGGTGGCCGGCTCAGCCTTAGAGATAGGGTAAGGAGATGAGTTTCCTCCGTAGGGTGGCCGGGCTCAGCCTTAGAGATAGGGTAAGGAGCTCGGACATCAGGAGGGAGCTTGGAGTCGAGTCGCTACTCCTTCGTGTCGAAAGGAGTCAGCTGAGGTGGTACGGGCATCTAGTCAGGATGCCTCCTGGACGCCTCCCATTAGAGGTTTTCCAGCACGTCCAACTGGTAGGAGACCCCGGGGAAGACCGAGGACACGCTGGAGGGATTATATCTCCCGGCTGGCCTTGGAACGCCTCGGGGTCCCCCAGAATGAGCTGGAAAGTGTTGCGGGTGAGAGGGAAGCCTGGGTCGGCCTGCTGGACCTGCTGCCACCGCGACCCGACCCCGGATAAGCGGCCGAAAATGGATGGATGGATGGATTATTAATGTGAGAGCTGGATCAGATCAATATTAATACCAATGGATATCAATATTAATATCAATGGATATCAATATTAATATTAATGGATCAGATCAATATTAATATCATTGGATCAGATCAATATTAATATCACTGTGTGTGTATCTGTGAGAGAGAGAGAGATAGAGAGAGAGTGTGTGTGTGTGTGAGTTTGTCTGTGTGTGTGTGTGTGTGTGGGGGGGGGGGGGCGGGGGGGGGGGCGGTCTGTGTCAGAGAGTGTGTGTTAATCCGTTAATCCTCCTCGTTAGCTTCAATCAGTCTGACGAGCTACAGCTTCACTTCCTATTTCTTAACACCTGCTGTCCTCTGATAGGGTAAATTCTTTCAATATTAATGTGGGAGTGACCAGGAGAGGAGAGTGGTCACTGCAGATATCATCACGCAGAATAGACTTCTTCTGGTCCGGGCTTCACTGGCTGAGAGCTGCGGTGCTGCACCTGCCGGTCCAAGAGGGAGGGCAGGACCTGGTCTCATCACATCACACAGCAAAGCCTTCAGACTGTTGATGGCTCAAAGACTGCTGTACAGTTTGGGCCTGCCATGGACTGATGCTGCCTGTGTGCTGCTGAGGAGGGCTGGCCTGCTGAGGAGGGCTGGTCTGCTGAGGAGGGCTGGTCTGCTGAGGAGGGCTGGTCTGCTGAGGAGGGCTGGACTGCTGAGGAGGGCTGGTCTGCTGAGGAGGGCTGGTCTGCTGAGGAGGACCGGGCGCTTTGGGAGCAGCTACACTACGTCCCAGGTCCTGGCCTCGGTCAGCCTGAGAGCCAGACTGAGAGAGGCCGGCTGTGTGAAGCTGGGTCATATAATGAAGACTTCCATCCCTCATCTAGTGGAGCTGACCATCATCCGGTTCAGCAGGCTGCTGCTCGGGCTGCTGGAGGAGGTCTGTGCCAGACCCCTGGCTGTCTGTCCTGCTGTGGGACAGTGGGAGGATGAGGAGGACATCCTGCTGTCGCTAAGGACAGCCCAGTTGAGGGACCTTGAGATTCTGGGGAGGAAAGCAACGTACCAGGTTGGGAAGGCCTCTACCTTGCGTTCTATGGCAGGGGTGAGGGTGTGGACTGAGTTTTTTGGACTGAGTTTTTTGGACTGAGTTTTTTGGCAGGGGATCCTCCCCAGGGGGCTGTTGGTCCCTGTACAAACCCCCTGTAGACAAACCCCCAGTAGACAAACCCCCTGTAGACAAACCCCCTGTAGACAAACCCCCGGTAGACAAACCCCCTGTAGACAAACCCCCTGTAGACAAACCCCCGGTAGACAAACCCCCTGTAGACAAACCCCCGGTAGACAAACCCCCTGTAGACAAACCCCCTGTAGACAAACCCCCGGTAGACAAACCCCCTGTAGACAAACCCCCGGTAGACAAACCCCCGGTAGACAAACCCCCGGTAGACCACCCCCCTGTAGACAAACCCCAGGTAAACAAACCCCCTGTAGACAAACCCCCGGTAGACAAACGGACAGGAGACCCCAGTGGAGGGTTGTACTTGGGGGCATGCTGACTGCCCGGCTCAGGGTGAAGGCTGCTTTTATCAGACTGACAAAACACAATGTTCACTTATTTGTGAACATTTGGGCTCTGAAGGACGTTCTGTGTTCAGTCAGAGACAATGCTCTGGTTCTGAACTTGTGATTGGTGCTTATTTTTCATTTTTTTACTATTTCTTTTTTTTGTTGTAAATTTGTAATAAACAGTGAAACTGTAAATTAAATTGATTTAGTAATAAAGACACTAGACAATCAATCTAGCTATCTCTCTGTCTCTCTCTCGCTCTCTTTCAATAGGCCAACTGCAGGTGTCAATCACTCCAGAGGTGGGACAGCTCCTCATTCACAGTAAGTGATGCAGCAGCCAATCAGAGAAGATCTTTAATTCTGATCAATAATAAGACACCGGATTCAAGACTGATCAGACTGATCCAGGAGGAGGTTTTACAGGTCCCTAAGGAGCTCTCCGGGTCCCTGGGGAACCCTCTGGGTCTTTGAGGAGCTCCTGGGTCCTTGAAGAACTCTCCGGGTCTTTGAGGAGCTCTCCGGGTCTTTAAGGAGCTCTCCGGGTCTTTAAGGAGCTCTGTGGGTCCTTGAGGAGCTGTCCAGGTCCCTGGGGAACTCCCCGGGTCTTTGGGGAACTCTCTGGGTCTTTAGGGAACTCTCCAGGTATTTGAGGAGCTCTCTTGGTCCTTGGGGAACTCTCCGGGTCTTTGAGGAGCTCTCTATTTCTTTAAAGAACTATCTGGATCTTTGAGGAGCTCTCCGGGTCTTTAAGGAGCTCTCCAGGTCTTTAAGGAGCTCTGTGGGTCCTTGAGGTACTCTCCGGGTCTTTGAGGAGCTCTCTATTTCTTTAAAGAACTATCTGGATCTTTGAGGAGCTCTCCGCGTCCTTGGGGAACTCTCTGGGTCTTTGGGGAATTTTCCAGGTCTTTGGGGAATTCTCTAGGTCTTTGAGGAGCTCTTTGGGTCTTTGGGGAACTCTCCCGGTCCTTGAGGTGCTCTCCAGGTCCTTGGGGAATTTTCCAGGTCCTTGGGGAATCTTTGAGGAGCTCTCCGGGTTTTTGAGAAACTCTCCGGGTCTTTGGGGAACTCTCCGGGTCCTTGGGGGGCTCTCCAGGTCCTTGGGGAATCCTCAGGTTTTTGAGGAACTCTCCAGGTGTTTGAGGAACTCTCCAGGGCCTTGTGGAACTCTCCAGGTATTTGAGGCGCTCTCTGGGTCTTTGAGAAACTCATAGACTTCTATACAACCAGAGGAGTTGCCCCCTGGTGGTCAGGAGAGAGAATGCAGCTTTAACACATGAAGCATAGACTTCACTTTAATGAACCAGAGGTTTTGTCCTGGTTCTAGACACACACACACACACACACACACACACACACACACACACACACACACACACACACACACACACACACACACACACACACATATAAATACATTAAATCTGACTCCTGCTCTCTCTCCCTCTCCCCGGGGTCCACGTGGTTACCATGGTGATGAGAAGCTGCCCGGTAACGATGTGACCTCCTCCTATCTCAGTGGAAACCCCTCCCCTCTCTCACTGAGATGTGACTCTCGTTCCACCGGAGGAGAGACAGAGCAGCACTCGTAGTATCATTAGTCAGTAGTACTCTCAGTAGTATCAGTTGTACTCTCAGTAGTATCATCAGGAGATGCAGTATTTCTTTATTGAACTTCACACAGCATGTCATGTAGTCTGACTTTGATATTTTTGGTCTAACTCTTTCAGTTTGACTGTTTTTAGCCAGCAGTTGAGATGAAACAGGCTTTTTCAGACCCTCATGAAAGAAAACCACGTTCTGGTTTAAGATCTGCTCGTTGTTGGTTCAGATTCAGCTTTTATCTCTGCTTGTAGTCACCAGCTGCAGGTTGAACTGTGACACAAGACTACCTGTCCTGGTCTGGTCTCTCCTTCTCTGTCCTGATCGCTCTTGGTCTGGTCTGTCCTGGTCTGGTCTGTACCGGTCTCTCCTGGTCTGTCCTGGTCTGGTCTAAGAACAGGCAGGATGTTCTGGAAGACCACTGCCTGGTCGTGGGACGACACAGCAGATAATGATGATGCTGGTTATTTGCTCGCAGCAGACCTCAGGAGGACTTCGGACTCCACCTCAGATAAGAACCTGAACCACAGCCCCACCACCGCTGGACTCAAAGCGCTGACAAACCACGGCCTGGACCCCACCAACCCCACCTGCAGCCGCTACGTCTCCACGCTGTGTGTCGACACCAACCGGCGTCAGGCAACCCGAGGGAGCAGCAGCACCCAGCAACTACCGGTGAGTCTACCACCGCCACACATACCCCTTCACAGGTAGCTTCACATACCCCTTCACAGGTACCTTCACATACCCCTTCACAGGTACCTCTTCACCGCAACCACAAGGTAGCCGGTTCGATCCCCAGTCCCCCCACAGCTCACATGTCGAAGTGTCCCTGAGCAAGACACTGAACCCTTAACTGCTCCCCGGGCGCCTCACAGGGCTGCCCACTGCTCCCTATCCAGGGATGGGTCAAATGCAGAGAAGAATTTCCCCAAGGGGATTAATAAAAGTGTATGTTTTATACCCCTTCACAGGTATCTTCACATTCCCCTTCACAGGTATCTTCACATTCCCCTTCACAGGTACCTTCACATTCCCCTTCACAGGTATCTTCACATTCCCCTTCACAGGTACCTTCACATACACCTTCACAGGGACCTTAACATACCCCTTCACAGGTACCTTCACATACCCCTTCATAGGTACCCTCACATACCCCTTCATATGTACCTTCACATACCCCTTCATAGGTACCCTCACATACCCCTTCATATGTACCTTCACATACCCCTTCACAGGTACCTTCACATACCCCTTCACAGGTACCTTCACATACACCTTCACAGGTACATTTACCTTCACAATACAAGTGTCATTAAATAGACAAAGTCGGACTTGGTCTTGACCTGTGATTTGGGACCTGCCTTGACTTTGAACTTGTTGATGTTGATTCTGGTCTTACCTTTCTATCTTGGGATCTGCCTTTCTTTATTTGGGACTTATCTTTTGAGACTTATCTTGCAATCGCTCACTCTTTCCCCCCTGGATTGCTATATAAAACTGTAAATCATAGCTTGTTTTATGAAAACAACCGAAATATATGGTTTGGTACATGAAAAAATTAAAATGTCACAGATGTGCGGAAATGTGCCCCAATGCAAATTTTTGAGTCCTCGCCTGAACGTTCTCTGTACTAAACCCTCTATAACTTTGTTCTGCTTCACTTTATCAAAGTCAACCTTTGCATTGAGAATGTTCACATATTGTGCTATGATTTGGGTTAGAGAATGTTCACATATTGTGCTATGATTTGGGTTAGAGAATGTTCACATATTGTGCTATGATTTGGGTTAGAGAATGTTCACATATTGTGTTATGATTTGGGTTAGAGAATGTTCACATATTGTGCTATGATTTGGGTTAGAGAATGTTCACATATTGTGCTATGATTTGGGTTAGAGAATGTTCACATATTGTGCTATGATTTGGGTTAGAGAATGTTCACATATTGTGTTATGATTTGGGTTAGAGAATGTTCACATATTGTGCTATGATTTGGGTTAGAGAATGTTCACATATTGTGCTATGATTTGGGTTAGAGAATGTTCACATATTGTGCTATGATTTGGGTTAGAGTTGGACCTTACAGCTGCATAATTTCAAAGAAATAATCATCCTGAAAGTGATTTTTTTTATAGGCGGACCTGAAACCTTTTCATTTTCTTCTGTGTGTCATCTTCATTTACTCTCAACCAGTAACATATAGACTGATATTTACACATCTGAATAAAATCTCACATGTGTACCTTTTATTATAACCAAAATTATTCAAATAGCCCTAGTGGTTGCAGAGATACACCCTCTTTAGTTTGGGTATGACATTTTCTAGGAAAGGGTCTAAAAATAGGTGGGTTTACTAATGCAAGCGTCACTGATCGACTTTTGATTTTACATTTACTTTTAGTACTTAGCTTCTTAAATGCAGGTGTGTCTTTGAATCCATGAAGTAGTATCTTTGAATCCATGCAGTAGTATCTTTCAATCCATGCAGTAGTATCTTTCAATCCAAGCAGGTGTATCTTTGAATCCATGCAGTAGTATCTTTGAATCCATGCAGTAGTATC
>JBAMJR010000312.1:0-147500 GCA_038501785.1 Myoxocephalus aenaeus | reverse complement strand
AGGGTCCCTGTGAGGGACAAGCCCCTCCTTCTTTTGTCATGTTCAGTAGTAAGGGTCCCTGTGAGGGACAAGCCCCTCCTTCTTTTGTCATGTTCAGTAGTAAGGGTCCCTGTTAGGGACAAGCCCCTCCTTCTTTTGTCATGTTCAGTAGTAAGGGTCCCTGTGAGGGACAAGCCCCTCCTTCTTTTGTCATGTTCAGTAGTAAGGGTCCCTGTGAGGGACAAGCCACTCCTTCTTTTGTCATGTTCAGTAGTAAGGGTCCCTGTGAGGGACAAGCCCCTCCTTCTTTTGTCATGTTCAGTAGTAAGGGTCCCTGTGAGGGACAAGCCCCTCCTTCTTTTGTCATGTTCAGTAGTAAGGGTCCCTGTGAGGGACAAGCCCCTCCTTCTTTTGTCATGTTCAGTAGTAAGGGTCCCTGTGAGGGACAAGCCCCTCCTTCTTTTGTCATGTTCAGTAGTAAGGGTCCCTGTTAGGGACAAGCCCCTCCTTCTTTTGTCATGTTCAGTAGTAAGGGTCCCTGTGAGGGACAAGCCCCTCCTTCTTTTGTCATGTTCAGTAGTAAGGGTCCCTGTGAGGGACAAGCCACTCCTTCTTTTGTCATGTTCAGTAGTAAGGGTCCCTGTGAGGGACAAGCCCCTCCTTCTTTTGTCATGTTCAGTAGTAAGGGTCCCTGTGAGGGACAAGCCCCTCCTTCTTTTGTCATGTTCAGTAGTAAGGGTCCCTGTGAGGGACAAGCCCCTCCTTCTTTTGTCATGTTCAGTAGTAAGGGTCCCTGTGAGGGACAAGCCCCTCCTTCTTTTGTCATGTTCAGTTTGTTGCTGTCCTAATTCAGCAGCACGTGCTGGACTGTGTTTGAAGGCCCACATCTGTTGTGCATTTGTCTGTCAGGACATTGTTAATGCTGTTCTGCAGAGACACTGAGACACTGAGACAGAGAGACAGAGAGACAGAGAGACAGAGACAGAGACACTGAGACAGAGAGACACTGAGACACTGAGACACTGAGACAGAGAGACACTGAGACAGAGAGACACTGAGACACTGAGACAGAGAGACTGAGACACTGAGACAGAGAGACACTGAGACAGAGAGACAGAAAGACACTGAGACAGAGAGACACTGAGACACTGAGACAGAAAGACACTGAGACAGAAAGACACTGAGACAGAGAGACACTGAGACAGAGAGACAGAGAGACAGAGAGACACTGAGACACTGAGACAGAAAGACACTGAGACAGAAAGACACTGAGACAGAAAGACACTGAGACAGAAAGACACTGAGACACTGAGCCAGAGCGCTGCAGACAGAGCGCTCTCAGGAGACGTGTTCCAACAGCAGAAGTCTCAGCAGCTTCGTATCTCTTCACTCTCCGTGCTCAGTGTGCTGACTCTATTGGAAACGTTCCACTGCTGCAACATGAAGAAAATATCCTGCACGTCTTCTGTTTTCATGACAGTCAAAGCAAGTGAAGCAGCACCAGTTCATCAATATAATATGTCAGTAGTCTCAGTAGATAACTGTTACAGGATGTCAGTAGTCTCAGTAGATAACTGTTACAGGATGTCAGTAGTCTCAGTAGATAACTGTTACAGGATGTCAGTAGTCTCAGTAGATAACTGTGTTACAGGATGTCAGTAGTCTCAGTAGATAACTGTGTTACAGGATGTCAGTAGTCTCAGTAGATAACTGTGTTACAGGATGTCAGTAGTCTCAGTAGATAACTGTGTTACAGGATGTCAGTAGTCTCAGTAGATAACTGTGTTACAGGATGTCAGTAGTCTCAGTAGATAACTGTTACAGGATGTCAGTAGTCTCAGTAGATAACTGTTACAGGATGTCAGTAGTCTCAGTAGATAACTGTGTTACAGGATGTCAGTAGTCTCAGTAGATAACTGTGTTACAGGATGTCAGTAGTCTCAGTAGATAACTGTTACAGGATGTCAGTAGTCTCAGTAGATAACTGTGTTACAGGATGTCAGTAGTCTCAGTAGATAACTGTTACAGGATGTCAGTAGTCTCAGTAGATAACTGTTACAGGATGTCAGTAGTCTCAGTAGATAACTGTTACAGGATGTCAGTAGTCTCAGTAGATAACTGTGTTACAGGATGTCAGTAGTCTCAGTAGATAACTGTGTTACAGGATGTCAGTAGTCTCAGTAGATAACTGTTACAGGATGTCAGTAGTCTCAGTAGATAACTGTGTTACAGGATGTCAGTAGTCTCAGTAGATAACTGTGTTACAGGATGTCAGTAGTCTCAGTAGATAACTGTTACAGGATGTCAGTAGTCTCAGTAGATAACTGTGTTACAGGATGTCAGTAGTCTCAGTAGATAACTGTGTTACATGATGTCAGTAGTCTCAGTAGATAACTGTTACAGGATGTCAGTAGTCTCAGTAGATAACTGTTACAGGATGTCAGTAGTCTCAGCAGATAACTGTTACAGGATGTCAGTAGTCTCAGTAGATAACTGTGTTACAGGATGTCAGTAGTCTCAGTAGATAACTGTGTTACATGATGTCAGTAGTCTCAGTAGATAACTGTTACAGGATGTCAGTAGTCTCAGTAGATAACTGTTACAGGATGTCAGTAGTCTCAGCAGATAACTGTTACAGGATGTCAGTAGTCTCAGTAGATAACTGTGTTACAGGATGTCAGTAGTCTCAGTAGATAACTGTTACAGGATGTCAGTAGTCTCAGTAGATAACTGTGTTACAGGATGTCAGTAGTCTCAGTAGATAACTGTGTTACATGATGTCAGTAGTCTCAGTAGATAACTGTTACAGGATGTCAGTAGTCTCAGTAGATAACTGTTACAGGATGTCAGTAGTCTCAGTAGATAACTGTGTTACAGGATGTCAGTAGTCTCAGTAGATAACTGTTACAGGATGTCAGTAGTCTCAGTAGATAACTGTTACAGGATGTCAGTAGTCTCAGTAGATAGCTGTTACAGGATGTCAGTAGTCTCAGTAGATAGCTGTTACAGGATGTCAGTAGTCTCAGTAGATAACTGTGTTACAGGATGTCAGTAGTCTCAGTAGATAACTGTTACAGGATGTCAGTAGTCTCAGTAGATAACTGTGTTACAGGATGTCAGTAGTCTCAGTAGATAACTGTTACAGGATGTCAGTAGTCTCAGTAGATAACTGTGTTACAGGATGTCAGTAGTCTCAGTAGATAACTGTTACAGGATGTCAGTAGTCTCAGTAGATAACTGTGTTACAGGATGTCAGTAGTCTCAGTAGATAACTGTTACAGGATGTCAGTAGTTTCAGTAGATAACTGTGTTACAGGATGTCAGTAGTCTCAGTAGATAACTGTTACAGGATGTCAGTAGTCTCAGTAGATAACTGTTACAGGATGTCAGTAGTCTCAGTAGATAACTGTTACAGGATGTCAGTAGTCTCAGTAGATAACTGTTACAGGATGTCAGTAGTCTCAGTAGATAACTGTTACAGGATGTCAGTAGTCTCAGTAGATAACTGTGTTACAGGATGTCAGTAGTCTCAGTAGATAACTGTTACAGGATGTCAGTAGTCTCAGTAGATAACTTCTACAGGATGTTCAGTAGTCTCAGTAGATAACTGTTACAGGATGTCAGTAGTCTCAGTAGATAACTGTTACAGGATGTCAGTAGTCTCAGTAGATAACTGTTACAGGATGTCAGTAGTCTCAGTAGATAGCTGTTACAGGATGTCAGTAGTCTCAGTAGATAACTGTGTTACAGGATGTCAGTAGTCTCAGTAGATAACTGTTACAGGATGTCAGTAGTCTCAGTAGATAACTGTGTTACAGGATGTCAGTAGTCTCAGTAGATAACTGTTACAGGATGTCAGTAGTCTCAGTAGATAACTGTGTTACAGGATGTCAGTAGTCTCAGTAGATAACTGTTACAGGATGTCAGTAGTCTCAGTAGATAACTGTGTTACAGGATGTCAGTAGTCTCAGTAGATAACTGTTACAGGATGTCAGTAGTCTCAGTAGATAACTGTGTTACAGGATGTCAGTAGTCTCAGTAGATAACTGTTACAGGATGTCAGTAGTCTCAGTAGATAACTTCTACAGGATGTTCAGTAGTCTCAGTAGATAACTGTTACAGGATGTCAGTAGTCTCAGTAGATAACTGTTACAGGATGTCAGTAGTCTCAGTAGATAACTGTTACAGGATGTCAGTAGTCTCAGTAGATAACTGTTACAGGATGTCAGTAGTCTCAGTAGATAACTGTTACAGGATGTCAGTAGTCTCAGTAGATAACTGTTACAGGATGTCAGTAGTCTCAGTAGATAACTGTGTTACAGGATGTCAGTAGTCTCAGTAGATAACTGTTACAGGATGTCAGTAGTCTCAGTAGATAACTGTGTTACAGGATGTCAGTAGTCTCAGTAGATAACTGTGTTACAGGATGTCAGTAGTCTCAGTAGATAACTGTTACAGGATGTCAGTAGTCTCAGTAGATAACTGTGTTACAGGATGTCAGTAGTCTCAGTAGATAACTGTTACAGGATGTCAGTAGTCTCAGTAGATAACTGTGTTACAGGATGTCAGTAGTCTCAGTAGATAACTTCTACAGGATGTTCAGTAGTCTCAGTAGATAACTGTTACAGGATGTCAGTAGTCTCAGTAGATAACTGTTACAGGATGTCAGTAGTCTCAGTAGATAACTGTTACAGGATGTCAGTAGTCTCAGTAGATAACTGTGTTACAGGATGTCAGTAGTCTCAGTAGATAACTGTTACAGGATGTCAGTAGTCTCAGTAGATAACTGTGTTGCAGGATGTCAGTAGTCTCAGTAGATAACTGTTACAGGATGTCAGTAGTCTCAGTAGATAACTGTGTTACAGGATGTCAGTAGTCTCAGTAGATAACTGTTACAGGATGTCAGTAGTCTCAGTAGATAACTGTGTTACAGGATGTCAGTAGTCTCAGTAGATAACTGTGTTACAGGATGTCAGTAGTCTCAGTAGATAACTGTTACAGGATGTCAGTAGTCTCAGTAGATAACTGTGTTACAGGATGTCAGTAGTCTCTGTAGATAACTGTTACAGGATGTCAGTAGTCTCAGTAGATAACTGTTACAGGATGTCAGTAGTCTCAGTAGATAACTGTGTTACAGGATGTCAGTAGTCTCAGTAGATAACTGTGTTACAGGATGTCAGTAGTCTCAGTAGATAACTGTGTTACAGGATGTCAGTAGTCTCAGTAGATAACTGTTACAGGATGTCAGTAGTCTCAGTAGATAACTGTTACAGGATGTCAGTAGTCTCAGTAGATAACTGTGTTACAGGATGTCAGTAGTCTCAGTAGATAACTGTGTTACAGGATGTCAGTAGTCTCAGTAGATAACTGTTACAGGATGTCAGTAGTCTCAGTAGATAACTGTGTTACAGGATGTCAGTAGTCTCAGTAGATAACTGTGTTACAGGATGTCAGTAGTCTCAGTAGATAACTGTTACAGGATGTCAGTAGTCTCAGTAGATAACTGTGTTACAGGATGTCAGTAGTCTCAGTAGATAACTGTTACAGGATGTCAGTAGTCTCAGTAGATAACTGTTACAGGATGTCAGTAGTCTCAGTAGATAACTGTGTTACAGGATGTCAGTAGTCTCAGTAGATAACTGTGTTACAGGATGTCAGTAGTCTCAGTAGATAACTGTTACAGGATGTCAGTAGTCTCAGTAGATAACTGTGTTACAGGATGTCAGTAGTCTCAGTAGATAACTGTGTTACATGATGTCAGTAGTCTCAGTAGATAACTGTTACAGGATGTCAGTAGTCTCAGTAGATAACTGTTACAGGATGTCAGTAGTCTCAGCAGATAACTGTTACAGGATGTCAGTAGTCTCAGTAGATAACTGTGTTACAGGATGTCAGTAGTCTCAGTAGATAACTGTTACAGGATGTCAGTAGTCTCAGTAGATAACTGTGTTACAGGATGTCAGTAGTCTCAGTAGATAACTGTGTTACATGATGTCAGTAGTCTCAGTAGATAACTGTTACAGGATGTCAGTAGTCTCAGTAGATAACTGTTACAGGATGTCAGTAGTCTCAGTAGATAACTGTGTTACAGGATGTCAGTAGTCTCAGTAGATAACTGTTACAGGATGTCAGTAGTCTCAGTAGATAACTGTTACAGGATGTCAGTAGTCTCAGTAGATAACTGTTACAGGATGTCAGTAGTCTCAGTAGATAACTGTGTTACAGGATGTCAGTAGTCTCAGTAGATAACTGTTACAGGATGTCAGTAGTCTCAGTAGATAACTGTTACAGGATGTCAGTAGTCTCAGTAGATAGCTGTTACAGGATGTCAGTAGTCTCAGTAGATAGCTGTTACAGGATGTCAGTAGTCTCAGTAGATAACTGTGTTACAGGATGTCAGTAGTCTCAGTAGATAACTGTTACAGGATGTCAGTAGTCTCAGTAGATAACTGTGTTACAGGATGTCAGTAGTCTCAGTAGATAACTGTTACAGGATGTCAGTAGTCTCAGTAGATAACTGTTACAGGATGTCAGTAGTCTCAGTAGATAACTGTGTTACAGGATGTCAGTAGTCTCAGTAGATAACTGTTACAGGATGTCAGTAGTCTCAGTAGATAACTTCTACAGGATGTTCAGTAGTCTCAGTCGATAACTGTTACAGGATGTCAGTAGTCTCAGTAGATAACTGTTACAGGATGTCAGTAGTCTCAGTAGATAACTGTTACAGGATGTCAGTAGTCTCAGTAGATAACTGTTACAGGATGTCAGTAGTCTCAGTAGATAACTGTTACAGGATGTCAGTAGTCTCAGTAGATAACTGTTACAGGATGTCAGTAGTCTCAGTAGATAACTGTTACAGGATGTTCAGTAGTCTCA
The DNA here is from genome assembly GCA_038501785.1 of Myoxocephalus aenaeus. Lineage (NCBI taxonomy): Eukaryota > Metazoa > Chordata > Actinopteri > Perciformes > Cottidae > Myoxocephalus > Myoxocephalus aenaeus. The sequence continues at coordinate 140,645 of JBAMJR010000312.1, read as the reverse complement.
GTAGATAACTGTTACAGGATGTCAGTAGTCTCAGTAGATAACTGTTACAGGATGTCAGTAGTCTCAGTAGATAACTGTTACAGGATGTCAGTAGTCTCAGTAGATAACTGTGTTACAGGATGTCAGTAGTCTCAGTAGATAACTGTTACAGGATGTCAGTAGTCTCAGTAGATAACTGTGTTACAGGATGTCAGTAGTCTCAGTAGATAACTGTTACAGGATGTCAGTAGTCTCAGTAGATAACTGTGTTACAGGATGTCAGTAGTCTCAGTAGATAACTGTGTTACAGGATGTCAGTAGTCTCAGTAGATAACTGTGTTACAGGATGTCAGTAGTCTCAGTAGATAACTGTGTTACAGGATGTCAGTAGTCTCAGTAGATAACTGTTACAGGATGTCAGTAGTCTCAGTAGATAACTATGTTACAGGATGTCAGTAGTCTCAGTAGATAACTTCTACAGGATGTTCAGTAGTCTCAGTAGATAACTGTGTTACAGGATGTCAGTAGTCTCAGTAGATAACTGTGTTACAGGATGTCAGTAGTCTCAGTAGATAACTGTGTTACAGGATGTCAGTAGTCTCAGTAGATAACTGTTACAGGATGTCAGTAGTCTCAGTAGATAACTTCTACAGGATGTTCAGTAGTCTCAGTAGATAACTGTTACAGGATGTCAGTAGTCTCAGTAGATAACTGTTACAGGATGTCAGTAGTCTCAGTAGATAACTGTTACAGGATGTCAGTAGTCTCAGTAGATAACTGTTACAGGATGTCAGTAGTCTCAGTAGATAACTGTTACAGGATGTCAGTAGTCTCAGTAGATAACTGTTACAGGATGTTCAGTAGTCTCAGTAGATAACTGTTACAGGATGTCAGTAGTCTCAGTAGATAACTGTTACAGGATGTCAGTAGTCTGAGTAGATAACTGTTACAGGATGTCAGTAGTCTCAGTAGATAACTGTGTTACAGGATGTCAGTAGTCTCAGTAGATAACTGTTACAGGATGTCAGTAGTCTCAGTAGATAACTGTGTTACAGGATGTCAGTAGTCTCAGTAGATAACTGTTACAGGATGTCAGTAGTCTCAGTAGATAACTTCTACAGGATGTCAGTAGTCTCAGTAGATAACTGTGTTACAGGATGTCAGTAGTCTCAGTAGATAACTGTGTTACAGGATGTCAGTAGTCTCAGTAGATAACTGTGTTACAGGATGTCAGTAGTCTCAGTAGATAACTGTTACAGGATGTCAGTAGTCTCAGTAGATAACTGTGTTACAGGATGTCAGTAGTCTCAGTAGATAACTGTTACAGGATGTCAGTAGTCTCAGTAGATAACTATGTTACAGGATGTCAGTAGTCTCAGTAGATAACTTCTACAGGATGTTCAGTAGTCTCAGTAGATAACTGTTACAGGATGTCAGTAGTCTCAGTAGATAACTGTGTTACAGGATGTCAGTAGTCTCAGTAGATAACTGTTACAGGATGTCAGTAGTCTCAGTAGATAACTGTGTTGCAGGATGTCAGTAGTCTCAGTAGATAACTGTTACAGGATGTCAGTAGTCTCAGTAGATAACTGTTACAGGATGTCAGTAGTCTCAGTAGATAACTGTGTTACAGGATGTCAGTAGTCTCAGTAGATAACTGTTACAGGATGTCAGTAGTCTCAGTAGATAACTGTGTTGCAGGATGTCATTAGGCTCAGTAGATAACTGTGTTACAGGATGTCAGTAGTCTCAGTAGATAACTGTGTTACAGGATGTCAGTAGTCTCAGTAGATAACTGTTACAGGATGTCAGTAGTCTCAGTAGATAACTGTTACAGGATGTCAGTAGTCTCAGTAGATAACTGTGTTACAGGATGTCAGTAGTCTGAGTAGATAACTGTTACAGGATGTCAGTAGTCTCAGTAGATAACTGTTACATGATGTCAGTAGTCTCAGTAGATAACTGTTACAGGATGTCAGTAGTCTGAGTAGATAACTGTTACAGGATGTCAGTAGTCTCAGTAGATAACTGTTACATGATGTCAGTAGTCTCAGTAGATAACTGTTACAGGATGTCAGTAGTCTCAGTAGATAACTGTTACAGGATGTCAGTAGTCTCAGTAGATAACTGTGTTGCAGGATGTCAGTAGTCTCAGTAGATAACTGTGTTACAGGATGTCAGTAGTCTCAGTAGATAACTGTTACAGGATGTCAGTAGTCTCAGTAGATAACTGTGTTACAGGATGTCAGTAGTCTCAGTAGATAACTGTTACAGGATGTCAGTAGTCTCAGTAGATAACTGTGTTACAGGATGTCAGTAGTCTCAGTAGATAACTGTTACAGGATGTCAGTAGTCTCAGTAGATGACTGTTACAGGATGTCAGTAGTCTCAGTAGATAACTGTTACAGGATGTCAGTAGTCTCAGTAGATAACTGTGTTACAGGATGTCAGTAGTCTCAGTAGATAACTGTTACATGATGTCATTAGTCTCAGTAGATAACTGTTACAGGATGTCAGTAGTCTCAGTAGATAACTGTGTTACAGGATGTCAGTAGTCTCAGTAGATAACTGTGTTACAGGATGTCAGTAGTCTCAGTAGATAACTGTGTTACAGGATGTCAGTAGTCTCAGTAGATAACTGTTACAGGATGTCAGTAGTCTCAGTAGATAACTGTTACAGGATGTTCAGTAGTCTCAGTAGATAACTGTTACAGGATGTCAGTAGTCTCAGTAGATAACTGTTACAGGATGTCAGTAGTCTTCATATAACTTGTGTATTCTCCTGATGACGGAGCGTCTGGAGGCTTATACGTCATTGGTTGGACTCTCAGGACGCTGGTTGCTGCTTCAATGTTGTGTAACCCTTTAAGGTACTTCAGCTCTAGTACTCTGTGATGACATCATTACAGCTGTGTAACCCTTTAAGGTACTTCAGCTCGTAGTACTCTGTGATGACATCATTACAGTTTGCAGTGGTTACAAATAGCTTTGCGTTGATCAACTACGTCGTCTGGTAGAGATTTAAAATGAAAATGTCTGTTTAAAGAGCAGCACCTGTATGTTAAGCCCCTCCCACTGCTAAAACATGCTGTTAGCGCAGGATGACATCATTGTGGCGTTAATGTATACATGTGTATATATATATATATATATATATATATATATATATATATATATATACACATTAACGTTATCTATATATGTGTGTGTGTGTGTGTGCGTGCGTGTGTGTGTGTCTGGGTCTGGGTGAGAGTGTGAATCAGAGTGTGTGTGTGTGTGTGTGTGTGTGTGTGTGTGTGTGTGTTTAACAGGCTACACAAACACTCTGCTATTCAAAGACAAACTTGAACTGTGTGTTTGTTTTCCCTGAGTTCTGCCTTCAGGCCTCTTCTCAGGCTGCAGCCATAAACTGTAGAAGTGGATGATGTCGCCTCAAAATATATATATATATATATATATATATATATATATAATATAATAAACAATAATAATAATATATAATCATTATCTATGATGTTTTGGGCCTCATGACATCATTACACCGATCCTCCTCAGGGAGTGTTCTTGTGCCCCCGTTGTTGACTGAAGGAGAGGAACAACATCAGAGCTTTTCTTTTTCAACGTTTCTGTAAATCAAAGACCCGAAGCAGAAAACTGTGGAAACTAAGGACCAGAACCAGAACCGGAACCAGGACCAGGACCAGTACCAGAACCAGAACCAGGACCAGGACCAGGACCAGTACCAGGACCAGAACCAGAACCAGAACCAGGAATCTGAACCAGAACCAGGAATCTGAACCAGGACCAGGAGAGTGATGATGTCACAGCGAGGTCACTTTGTGGAAGGTGTGTTTTACATCCATCACTGTGTTTAAATACCAGCCGTCTCTGAGGACATGTGAACCGACTGAACCCGTAGACATCACTGAGGGATCAGTGCTCTTTAGACCGCCTCCCTGCTGGATTTAATATCAGCCTGTCAGTCTGAGCTCAGGGACATTTAACTTCCTTTGTGGAGAGAAAACTCTCAGGAGGACGCAACCTTTCCTGCTAGTCATGGTAACAGACTGGGTCTACAGCATTCATCCTCTGGAGAGCAGGAACACCACTCATCCTCTGGAGAGCAGGAACATCACTCATCCTCTGGAGAGCAGGAACACCACTCATCCTCTGGAGAACAGGAATATCATTCATCCTCTGGAGAGCAGGAACACCACTCATCCTCTGGAGAACAGGAATATCATTCATCCTCTGGAGAGCAGGAACACCACTCATCCTCTGGAGAGCAGGAACATCACTCATCCTCTGGAGAGCAGGAACACCACTCATCCTCTGGAGAACAGGAATATCATTCATCCTCTGGAGAGCAGGAACACCACTCATCCTCTGGAGAACAGGAATATCATTCATCCTCTGGAGAGCAGGAACACCACTCATCCTCTGGAGAGCAGGAACATCACTCATCCTCTGGAGAGCAGGAACACCACTCATCCTCTGGAGAACAGGAATATCATTCATCCTCTGGAGAGCATGAACATCATTCATCCTCTGGGGAGCAGGAACACCACTCATCCTCTGGAAAGCAGGAACATCATGAACTTCGCTGATGATGTAAACAGTTATAAAGACAAAAGTTAACTCCTTCAGTAAAGAGTTTACCGCCACAGTTCTGGTTTATCGTGTTCACGTTGTATCAGCAGCTACAGGACTAATGGCTGTATGCATATGTACATGTACATGTATGTACAAGTACAAGTACATGGTCTTGTAAATGTACACGTAGCCTATAGATTCAGCTTACAGTCTGTACTCACTGTTTTCTCCAGGTGAGTGTTGTTCGAGGAAAAGATGGTTTTGGATTCACGATCTTCTCAGACTGTCCAGTTAAAGTCCAAGCTGTCGACCCGGGTGAGAAACTCGCACTGCCAATTTAAACATTCTAAATACTGTACACATTATACACATTAAGAACATTATATGAATGTTATATGAACACTGCACACCATATGAACACTATGGACACCATATGAACACTATAAACATGATAGACACTATGAACACCATATGAACACTATCTGACCACCTTATGCACACTATGGACACTATATGAACACCATGGACACCATATGAACACCTTATGAACACTATATGAAAACTATGAACACTATATGAACACCATATGAACACTATCTGACCACCTTATGCACACTATGGACACTATATGAACACCATGGACACCATATGAACACCATATGAACACTATATGAAAACTATGAACACTATATGAACACTATGAACATTATATGAACACCTTATGAACACCGTATGAACACTGTATGAACACTATATGAACACTATGAACATTATATGAACACTATGAACACTATATGAACACTATATGAACACTATGAACACTATGTGAACACTATATGAACACTATATTAACACTATGAACACTATATGAACACTATATGAACACCATATGCACACTATGAACACTATATGAACACCATGGACACCATATGAACACTGAACATGCTAGACACTATGAACACCATATGAATACTATGAACACCATATGACCACCTTATGAACACTATGAACACAATATGAACACCATATGGACACAATATGAACACCTTATGAACACTATGAACATTATATGAACACCATATGAACACCTTATAAACACTATGAACATTATAGGAACATTATATGAACACCTTATGAACACTATATGAACACCTTATGAACACCTTATGAACACTATGAACACCTTATGCACACTATGAACACCTTATGAACACTATGAACACTATATGAACACCTTATGAACACTATGAACACCATATGAACACTATGAAGACCATATGAACACTATATGAACACCTTATGAACACTATGAACACCATATGAACACCATATGAACACTATGAACACCATATGAACACTATATGAACACCTTATGAACACTATGAACACTATATGAACACTATGAACACCATATGAACACTATATGAACACTATGAACACCATATGAACACCTTATGAACACTATGAACACTATATGAACACTATATGAACACTATGAAAACCATATGGACACCATGAACACTATGAACACTATATGAACACTATGAACACCATATGAACACTATATGAACACCTTATGAACACCATATGAACACTATATGAACACCTTATGAACACTATGAACACTATATGAACACTATGAACACCTTATGAACACCTTATGAACACTATGAACACTATATGAACACTATGAACACTATGAACACCTTATGAACACCTTATGAACACTATGAACACCTTATGAACACTATGAACACCTTATGAACACTATGAACACCTTATGAACACTATGAACACTATATGAACACTATGAACACTATATGAACACTATATGAACACCTTATGAACACTATGAACACTATATGAACACTATATGAACACCATATGAACATCATATGAACACTATATGAACACCATGAACACCTTATGAACACTATGAACACCTTATGAACACTATGAACACTATATGAACACTATGAACACCTTATGAACACTATATGAACACTATATGAACACTATGAACACCATATGAACACTATATGAACACCTTATGAACACCATATGAACACTATATGAACACCTTATGAACACTATGAACACTATATGAACACTATGAACACCTTATGAACACCTTATGAACACTATGAACACTATATGAACACTATGAACACTATGAACACTATGAACACCTTATGAACACCTTATGAACACTATGAACACCTTATGAACACTATGAACACCTTATGAACACTATGAACACTATATGAACACTATGAACACTATATGAACACTATGAACACTATATGAACACTATATGAACACCTTATGAACACTATGAACACTATATGAACACTATATGAACACCATATGAACATCATATGAACACTATATGAACACTATGAACACCTTATGAACACTATGAACACCTTATGAACACTATGAACACTATATGAACACTATGAACACCTTATGAACACTATATGAACACTATATGAACACCAAATGAACATCATATGAACACTATATGAACACCTTATGAACACTATGAACACTATATGAACACTATGAACACCTTATGAACACCTTATGAACACTATGAACACTATATGAACACTATGAACACTATGAACACCTTATGAACACCTTATGAACACTATGAACACCTTATGAACACTATGAACACCTTATGAACACTATGAACACTATATGAACACTATATGAACACCAAATGAACATAATATGAACACCATATGAACACCTTATGAACACTATATGAACACCTTATGAACACTATGAACACTATGAACACTATATGAACACTATATGAACACCATATGAACATCATATGAACATTATATGAACACCTTATGAACACTATATGAACACTATGAACACTATATGAACACTATATGAACACCATATGAACATCATATGAACATTATATGAACACCTTATGAACACTATATGAACACCTTATGAACACTATGAACACTATATGAACACTATGAACACTATGAACACCTTATGAACACCTTATGAACACCTTATGAACACTATGAACACCTTATGAACACTATGAACACCTTATGAACACTATGAACACTATATGAACACTATATGAACACCAAATGAACATCATATGAACACCATATGAACACCTTATGAACACTATATGAACACCTTATGAACACTATGAACACTATGAACACTATATGAACACTATATGAACACCATATGAACATCATATGAACATTATATGAACACCTTATGAACACTATATGAACACCTTATGAATACTATGAACACTCTAAACATTATAAGTCATTCAAACAATAATACATCCTTATGAACACTATGAACACTATGAACACTATATGAACACTATATGAACACCTTATGAACACTATATGAACACCTTATGAACACCTTATGAACACTATGAACACTATATGAACACTATGAACACTATATGAACACTATATGAACACCATATGAACATCATATGAACATTATATGAACACCTTATGAACACTATATGAACACCTTATGAATACTATGAACACTCTAAACATTATAAGTCATTCAAACAATAATACATCCTTATGAACACTATATGAACACTATGAACACTATATGAACACCATATGAACACCTTATGAACACTATATGAACACCTTATGAACACCTTATGAACACTATGAACACTATATGAACACTATGAACACTATATGAACACTATATGAACACCATATGAACATCATATGAACATTATATGAACATCATATGAACACTATATGAACACCTTATGAACACTATATGAACACCTTATGAATACTATGAACACTCTAAACATTATAAGTCAGTCAAACAATAATACATCCTTATGAACACTATGAACACTATGAACACCATATGAACACCTTATGAACACTATATGAACACCTTATGAACACTATATGAACACCTTATGAACACTATATGAACACCTTATGAATACTATGAACACTAAACATTATAAGTCATTCAAACAATAATACATCCTTATGAACAGCTCCCCTCCTTGAGTCCTAGACAAGTAGTTGAATGCTGACATGAACTTTTCCGTCAACTGATTGGACGAGGCCTCACTTGCTGGGCTGTCATTGGTCCAGACTGTAGACGTATATGTCCCATGTCGGTGTGAGGAGAACCTTCAGTTCAACAGGCCTGTGTTTGCAGGAGGTCCGGCTCACCGGTCTGGTCTCCGTCAAGGAGACTCGGTCCTGCAGCTGAACGGACTTCCTGTGGAGACCTGGAAGTGTGTGGACCTCGCCAACGCCATCAGGTAACCCCGCCCCATCAGAGCGTGACAGACTACCTGCTGGCATCTATTTGCAAAGGAATGTTCAGGCGGAAATAAAAACCTTATACTTTAGTGTGTTCAAACTTATATAACTCAGTGTCAGCAGCACTTAAAGTGATTCTGACTATTGAGGGGAAAAAGCTTCAGAGTGTTACCTTTCAAAAGAGACCCAGGCCATGCATTCACTCCAAAGGGTTCAAGTACAGCTTTCACTTTACTTTGGGTATACCTGGATAGGCGTTTTAGGCACATTTTACATCTCTCATCTTACTTCTCTTTGTCTGGTCACAAAGTTTACATTTAAAACCAATAAAAAAAAAAGAAAATATGTAGATATGTATTTTTCCCCAACTTACGCCCATTCATTTTGGTTTGAAACTCCAATTTGAATAATGTATTTAGATTGTATTGTTGACTTTAATATTCTCGGTCTATTTTTCATATCAACATTAATAATTTGTGTGTCTCAGGAGCTGCTCCTCTCAGATCTTGGTGGTGGTCTGGAGAGGTTTACCTGAGCTCAGGTCAGGATGTGAAGCTTGGCTCCGCCCACCCACACACAACAAGGTGAGCCTCTGAACAAACAGTCCGACACCTGCTGGTCACAACAGGAAGTGACTGTCTCCCCATTGTCTCCTAGACAACAGGCAGGAAGTTGCTGCCTCACCCCACCCAGGGCAAGCATGGCCGCAGTTGGGGTCAGGGGTCAGGGGTCCGGTCTAGTTTGGGGGCTCTGGGTTCTCTGTGGAGGGACAGGAAGGAGGAGGAGCGAGAGGAAGACCAGGAGGTGACGGAGTACTCATCTCGCACCACCACGCTTAAGGGCACCCGCGTGACATCATCACATGGAGACAATTACATCATCCTGTCACCTGTAAATCCAGGAGGACAGGTGAGTCAAAGTGTGTCTCCTCATCACAGACGGAACCACCTTCGGATCCATCTGAGCCTGACTTGGTATCTCACCGGAACCTTTCATCTGACCCAAAACAACACTTTGAATATTTCTCCAGAACGATAACATTACTGATGGTGTTTCTCTACATTCACCTTCAAAGATGATTCAGAACCTTTCAGCTGACATAGAACCAACCCTAGAACATTACTGATGGTTTTCTTCTAGAACCAGCAGGGTTAGGGTTAGGAATCAGCAGACGCTGTGAGTCAGATAGAATGTGATCACCATGTTGTTGGTTATGTCCAACACAGTTCTTTTACAGTATTCATAATAGTGTTCTGTCTCTGTGTTTCAGCTGCTGCAGCCAGTTTATCACGACAGTAACAGAGCGATCGGTAACACCACCCTGACTGTTCCTTATTCATGCTGAGCATGGATCAATACATGTATTAATACTGCTATTCCTGTGTTGTCGATCCCCAGGGCGTCTGTACCAGACTCACCCCAGCAGAGATCAGAACCTCCTCCACGACCCTCGACCCGGGTCATCAGGGCGACTTCTCAGCGGCTACACCTCCACCCTGCCCCCGCCCCTCTCGACCTCCTCTTCAGCCCCGCCCGGTGACTACGGCAACTACCAGAACTGCACCATCGTCCAATCACATCTGCCCTGCTCTGCCTATGGAACCTACGTTACCCTGGCACCCAAAACCCTCATCTTCCCCATCTTTGTCCAGGTCAGAACCTAAAACATGAAACATAACTTAGCGCCAAGAACTAACTCCATCATGTTCAGACTCAAAAGCCCCATCTTCTTCCATAGTTAAAACCTAGACCCTAAACAGAACCCAGGACCAATCCAAGTTCCGAGTATACACTAGAACCATTATCCTGACTAATAAATGTTAGAATATTAAACATATTAATATAACAAGGGACCAGCTCTTTACCCTCAAAGACTACTGTCTTTACTGTAGTGCTTTACTGTGTGGTACTCCAGCTGCACAGCAGAGAACAGGAGGGACCTGGTCCGGGTGGTTAGAACAGCACAGAGGATTGTGGGAGTTTCCCTCCCTGACCTGGACACTGTGTATGCTGGCCGCCTCCAGAAGAAAGCCAGCAACATCTACAAGGACATCACACACCGTGTCACTCTCTGTTTGTTCCACTGCCATCAGGGAGAAGATTCAGGACTATTAAAACTCGGACTAACAGGCTGAGGAACAGCTTTTTCCCCAGAGCGGTTTCCTCCATCACCCCCATACCCACCACCCCACCCAGCTCACACCGGACAGTGCTGCTGGGGGACACAAATAGACAATAACACAACACTTTTAAGCCATTGATGCCCGTGTTTTATGTTTTATTTATTTTTAAATGTCTTGTTCTAAATTAGAATGTCCTGTCTAAATGTTTTTTATACATGTTTTTACCTGGTACTGCTGTACTGACTGAGTCGCCAACTTAATTTCGTTGAGTTTTACAGTGACAATAAACTCCCTTACCTTACCTTACTGGAGGGGTCCTGGGAGTTTTCCGAACCACTATATTTGCTTTGTGGATTTGGAGAAGGCTTTCGACTGGGTTCCTCTGGGGTTTTTGTGGGGGGTGCTGCAGGAGTATGGGTGAGTATGTGATGTTGTGTTCTTGACATGTTCCTTTTGTTTTTAGCCTCTGGACCTCTGCAGCCCAGACAGAACCCTGCTGATGTCGGAGGAAATGGTTCTACACCAGGCTGACCTCCTGCCTGTAAAGGTAGGTGCAATGCAAGTATTCCAGTACTACCAGTACTACTGCCAAACAACTACAAGTACACATGTACTGCATGAGCTCCCCATTGACATCAGGACAGCAGAAAGTTTCTACATCTTCCGCCGCAAACTAAAAACACATCTTTTCTGACTATATCTTCAATAAAGAAAGTAGCACCTTAGTAGCACTTAAATGTCTCTTACTGATAGCACTTTGTAGTTTAACTTTATTGAAGAAATTGTTGTTGTGAGTTTGTACTCATGGTTGAATGCACTCATTGTAAGTCGCTTTGGATATAAGTGTCAGCTAAATGAAATGTGATAAACTGCAAATCAGAGCTGAAACTATTACATTCATTTTGTATAGGAGACCAGAAGTACAATAGATGTCATGTGACCAGAAGTACAATAGATGTCATGTGACCAGAAGTACAATAGATGTCATGTGACCAGAAGTACAATAGATGTCATGTGACCAGAAGTACAATAGATGTCATGTGACCAGAAGTACAATAGATGTCATGTGACCAGAAGTACAATAGATGTCATGTGACCAGAAGTACAATAGATGTCATGTGACCAGAAGTAAAGTAAACTCACAAAGCTCATTAGCAAAGGTCACTGAAACTGTGAATGTTTAAACATCAAATATACTTTGTGTGTGTGTGTCTCTCTCTGTGTGTGTCTCTGTGTGTGTGTGTCTCTGTGTGTGTGTGTCTCTCTCTCTCTGTGTATGTGTGTGTGTCTCTGTGTGTGTGTGTGTGTGTGTCTCTGTCTGTGTGTGTGTGTGTGTCTCTGTCTGTGTGTGTGTCTCTCTCTGTGTGTGTGTGTGTGTGTGTGTGTGTGTGTGTGTGTCTCTCTCTGTGTGTGTCTCTGTGTGTGTGTGTCTCTCTCTCTCTGTGTATGTGTGTGTGTCTCTGTGTGTGTGTGTGTGTGTGTCTCTGTCTGTGTGTGTCTCTCTCTCTCTCTGTGTATGTGTGTGTGTGTGTGTGTGTCTCTCTCTCTGTGTGTGTCTCTGTGTGTGTGTCTCTCTCTCTCTGTGTATGTGTGTGTGTCTCTGTGTGTGTGTGTGTGTGTGTCTCTGTCTGTGTGTGTCTCTGTGTGTGTGTCTCTCTCTCTCTGTGTATGTGTGTGTGTCTCTGTGTGTGTGTGTGTGTGTGTCTCTGTCTGTGTGTGTGTCTCTGTGTGTGTGTGTGTGTGTGTGTGTGTGTGTCTCTCTCTCTCTCTGTGTGTGTGTGTGTGTGTGTGTGTGTGTGTGTGTGTGTGTGTGTGTGTGTGTGTGTGTGTGTTTCAGGTGACAGTATTGATCTACAGTGACCTGCTGCTGTTCACCAGAGAGGACAAAGCCGGACTCTGTAACGTCCTACAGAGTCCGCTGTACCTGAACACACTGCAGCTCAGAGAGGGTACACACACACACACACACACACACACACACACACACACAGTCAATAGTAATAATAATAATAATAATACAGGTTATTGTGTGTGTGTGTGTGTGTGTTCAGTGCCCTCCGAGCCGCTCCTCCTCTACTTCCTGTCTCCGTCTCGTCTCTTCAGTCTCGAGGCGTTCAGCGTCGAGCAGAGACTCAAAGTCAGTCTGTGTCTCCATGACAACGCCCAACTCCAGCTGATCGCTCACACCGTGGGACAAAACCACCAGGTAAGACAGACAGGAAGTACATCGCCTGTAAGGTAAGACAGACAGGAAGTACATCGCCTGTAAGTCAAGACAGACAGGAAGTACATCACCTACCCTAACTTCTTCCTCCTCCTCCTCCTCCTCCTCCTCAGCTCTCTGACCTCCCTTCAGAATTTGGCCTCCTCTCTGTCGGTCAGTCTGACCTCCTCACTCAGGCTTCCATCCCTTGTTCTTCCTCTTCACCTCCTCTCCTCCACCCTTCCTCCTCCCTCCCAACTCCCTCTCCTTACTCCCCCAGCTCTGCCTCCTCCTCTTCCTCTCCTCCTCTCCCCTTCTCCTCTCTCTCCTCCTCCTCAGCTCCTTCCAGGACCTCCCCCTCTTCCTCCCAGAGGATTCCAGTCTGGAAAGAGAGAGGAGGAGCAGAAGAGGAGAGGAGGAAGAGGAGGCGTGAGGAGGAGGAGGTGCGACAGCAGGGGGAGGGGCAGGAGAATGTGGGAGGAGTCGGGGGGCAGGGCTATTACTTCAACATGAAGGAGGAAGAGGAGGAGGAGAGTGATGACGAGGAGGAGGAAGAGGATTCTGAGGACTCGACCTGCCCCCCCAGCCCTGCAGGTGAGTCTGGCTCCTGAAGGTCTGAGGACCCTGAACGGGGTCCTGAACAGGGTCCAGCTGAACACCTGTTCCTTGTGCTCAGTTCTGCGCCGCTCGCTCTCCGAGGGTTCTCTGCTGCAGGAACCTCGACCGCCCCGCTTCCTGTCCGACAGCACCATCCACCGCCTCACCCGCCTGGACCTGGACCTGGACGGGACAGGCCCCTGCCACCCGTCTGTCCATGCTCTGAGGAAACAACTGACCAAAGAAGGGGGGTCCCTGCACCACATGCTGGTGATGCTCAATGGCACCAAGGTACAGACCAGCAGAGACCAGCAAGCACTGGTACAGACCAGCAGAGACCAGCAAGCACTGGTACAGACCAGCAGAGACCAGCAAGCACTAGTATAGACCAGCAGAGACCAGCAAGCACTAGTATAGACCAGCAGAGACCAAGCAAACACTAGTATAGACCAGCAGAGACCAAGCAAACACTAGTATAGACCAGCAGAGACCAAGCAAACACTAGTATAGACCAGCAGAGACCAGCAAGCACTAGTATAGACCAGCAGAGACCAATCACTAGTATAGACAAGCAGAGACCAGCAAGCACTAGTATAGACCAGCAGAGACCAGCAAGCACTAGTATAGACAAGCAGAGACCAGCAAACACTAGTATAGACCAGCAGAGACCAAGCAAACACTAGTATAGACCAGCAGAGACCAGCAAGCACTAGTATAGACCAGCAGAGACCAAGCAAACACTAGTATAGACCAGCAGAGACCAGCAAGCACTAGTATAGACCAGCAGAGACCAGCAAGCACTAGTATAGACCAGCAGAGACCAGCAAGCACTAGTATAGACCAGCAGAGACCAAGCAAACACTAGTATAGACCAGCAGAGACCAGCAAGCACTAGTATAGACAAGCAGAGACCAGCAAGCACTAGCATAGACCAGCAGAGACCAGCAAGCACTAGTATAGACAAGCAGAGACCAGCAAGCACTAGTATAGACCAGCAGAGACCAAGCAAACACTAGTATAGACCAGCAGAGACCAAGCAAACACTAGCATAGACCAGCAGAGACCAGCAAGCACTAGTATAGACAAGCAGAGACCAGCAAGCACTAGTATAGACCAGCAGAGACCAAGCAAACACTAGTATAGACCAGCAGAGACCAGCAAGCACTAGTATAGACCAGCAGAGACCAAGCAAACACTAGTATAGACCAGCAGAGACCAGCAAGCACTAGTATAGACAAGCAGAGACCAGCAAGCACTAGTATAGACCAGCAGAGACCAGCAAGCACTAGTATAGACCAGCAGAGACCAGCAAACACTAGTATAGACCAGCAGAGACCAAGCAAACACTAGTATAGACCAGCAGAGACCAAGCAAACACTAGTATAGACCAGCAGAGACCAGCAAGCACTAGTATAGACAAGCAGAGACCAGCAAGCACTAGTATAGACCAGCAGAGACCAGCAAGCACTAGTATAGACCAGCAGAGACCAGCAAACACTAGTATAGACCAGCAGAGACCAGCAAGCACTAGCATAGACCAGCAGAGACCAAGCAAACACTAGTATAGACCAGCAGAGACCAGCAAGCACTAGTATAGACAAGCAGAGACCAGCAAGCACTAGTATAGACCAGCAGAGACCAGCAAACACTAGTATAGACCAGCAGAGACCAGCAAGCACTAGCATAGACCAGCAGAGACCAGCAAACACTAGTATAGACCAGCAGAGACCAGCAAGCACTAGTATAGACAAGCAGAGACCAGCAAGCACTAGTATAGACCAGCAGAGACCAGCAAGCACTAGTATAGACAAGCAGAGACCAGCAAGCACTAGTATAGACCAGCAGAGACCAAGCAAACACTAGTATAGACCAGCAGAGACCAGCAAGCACTAGTATAGACAAGCAGAGACCAGCAAGCACTAGTATAGACCAGCAGAGACCAGCAAGCACTAGTATAGACCAGCAGAGACCAAGCAAACACTAGTATAGACCAGCAGAGACCAGCAAGCACTAGTATAGACCAGCAGAGACCAGCAAGCACTAGTATAGACAAGCAGAGACCAGCAAGCACTAGTATAGACAAGCAGAGACCAGCAAGCACTAGTATAGACCAGCAGAGACCAAGCAAACACTAGTATAGACCAGCAGAGACCAAGCAAACACTAGCATAGACCAGCAGAGACCAGCAAGCACTAGTATAGACCAGCAGAGACCAAGCAAACACTAGTATAGACCAGCAGAGACCAGCAAGCACTAGTATAGACCAGCAGAGACCAAGCAAACACTAGTATAGACCAGCAGAGACCAGCAAGCACTAGTATAGACAAGCAGAGACCAGCAAGCACTAGTATAGACCAGCAGAGACCAGCAAGCACTAGTATAGACCAGCAGAGACCAAGCAAACACTAGTATAGACCAGCAGAGACCAGCAAGCACTAGTATAGACCAGCAGAGACCAGCAAGCACTAGTATAGACCAGCAGAGACCAAGCAAACACTAGTATAGACAAGCAGAGACCAGCAAGCACTAGTATAGACAAGCAGAGACCAGCAAGCACTAGTATAGACCAGCAGAGACCAAGCAAACACTAGTATAGACCAGCAGAGACCAAGCAAACACTAGCATAGACCAGCAGAGACCAGCAAGCACTAGTATAGACCAGCAGAGACCAAGCAAACACTAGTATAGACCAGCAGAGACCAGCAAGCACTAGTATAGACCAGCAGAGACCAAGCAAACACTAGTATAGACCAGCAGAGACCAGCAAGCACTAGTATAGACAAGCAGAGACCAGCAAGCACTAGCATAGACCAGCAGAGACCAGCAAGCACTAGTATAGACAAGCAGAGACCAGCAAGCACTAGTATAGACCAGCAGAGACCAAGCAAACACTAGTATAGACCAGCAGAGACCAGCAAGCACTAGTATAGACAAGCAGAGACCAGCAAGCACTAGTATAGACCAGCAGAGACCAGCAAACACTAGTATAGACCAGCAGAGACCAGCAAGCACTAGTATAGACCAGCAGAGACCAGCAAGCACTAGTATAGACAAGCAGAGACCAAGCAAACACTAGTATAGACCAGCAGAGACCAGCAAGCACTAGTATAGACAAGCAGAGACCAGCAAGCACTAGTATAGACCAGCAGAGACCAGCAAGCACTAGTATAGACAAGCAGAGACCAGCAAGCACTAGTATAGACCAGCAGAGACCAAGCAAACACTAGTATAGACCAGCAGAGACCAGCAAGCACTAGTATAGACAAGCAGAGACCAGCAAGCACTAGTATAGACCAGCAGAGACCAGCAAACACTAGTATAGACAAGCAGAGACCAGCAAGCACTAGCATAGACCAGCAGAGACCAATCACTAGTATTATATATAACCCTAGGATCCTGCCTGAGTACATTCTTTAAAGAGGTTTCTCTGCAATATTATTATTGTATCTGCTGTATTAGGTCTGCTATATTGTTAGTCTGTACTGTCTTTCGTATCTGAACTGTTTGAGCCGACCTTGCTTTCACTCAAGTTCAATTCAATTCAGTTTATTTTATATAGCCCAACATCACAAATACAAGTTTGCCTCGGAGGGCTTTACAATCTGTACACATAACATCCCTGTCCCGGGACCTCACATCGGATCAGGAAAAACTCCCCTAAAGAGATAGTAAAAACCCTTTCACAGGGAAAAAAGGGAAGAAACCTGAGGGAGAGCAACAGAGGAGGATCCCTCTCCTGATGGACAGAAGCAATAGATGTCATGTGGCCAGAATGAATAGCGTAGTTACAGCACATTCAATGAATATGACAGAAATTATTCATATAATGAGTAGTAGGCATGGTCCATGATCCAGATAATCCACGATCCATGAAGCAGAAGGCGGTAGAGAGGAGGGGGGGGGGGGGGCATCAGCAGGGCCATGGCAGCAGGCAGGACCGGTTCCAGGCCGGTTCCATCAGCAGGGCCATGGCAGGGGGCAGGACCGGGGGCAGGACCGGGGACAGGACCCGGGGCAGGACCCAGGGCAGGACCGGTTCCAGGCAGCCATGAATTCATGGAAAAAGAAAGTAGAGTTAGTAATGTGCATTGAAGAGACAATAGTTTATCCAGATGGAGAGAAAGAAGAGGAGAGGAGGAGTGAAAGAGGAAGAGAAGAGGAGCGAAAGAGGAAGAGAAGAGGAGCTCAGTGTATCCTAAGATGTCCCCCAGCAGTCTAGGCCTATAGCAACATATCTAGGGGCTGGACCAGGGCAAACCTGAGCCAGCCCTAACTATAAGCCTGAAACAGCCCTAACTATAAGCGCTATCAAAGAGGAAAGTCTACTCTTAAATTAGGTGACTGTGTCTGCCCCCCGGACTGAAAGTGGAAGCTGATTCCACAGAAGAGGAGCACGATAACTGAAAGCTCTAGACCCCAACCTATTTTTTAAGACTCTGGGAACCACAAGTAACCCTGCATTCAGTGAGCGTAATGCTCTAGTGGGGTAATATGGCACTATAAGCTCTTTAAGATATGATGGTGCATCACCAGCTAAGGCTTTATAGGTGAGGAGAAGGATTTTAAATATGATTCTCGATCTTACAGGAAGCCAGTGGAGAGCAGCTAGTACAGGAGTAATGTGATCTCTCTTCCGAGTCCTCGTTAGTACACGAGCTGCAGCATTCTGGATCAGCTGGAGAGACCCAAGGGACTTTCCGGAGCAGCCTGATAATACGGAGTTACAGTAATCCAGTCTTGAAGTAACAAATGCGTGGATCAATGTTTCTGCATCGCTTTGAGACAGGATGTGCCGGATCTTTGAGATGTTCCGTAGGTGAAAAAAGGCAGTCCTTGAGATCTGTTTCACGTGGGAGCCAAAGGATAGGTCCTGGTCAAAAATAACTCCGAGATTCCTTACGGTGGTGGTGGATGCCAGAGCGATGCCATCCAGGGAAACCATATCGTCAGATAGTTGATTTCTGAGGTGTTCTGGGCCGAGTAGAATAACTTCAGTCTTGTCCGAGTTCAGCAGCAGGAAGTTGCAGGTCATCCAGGTCTTGATGTCTTTAAGACACGCTTGAAGCTTAGCGACCTGGTGGATTTCATCTGGCTTGATTGACAAATATAGTTGAGTATCATCGGCATAACAGTGAAAGTTTATGGAGTGTTTTCTGATAATATTGCCTAAAGGAAGCATATATAAGGTGAAAAAAATTGGTCCAAGCACAGAACCTTGTGGAACTCCATGACGAACGGCGGTGGTCATCGAGGCCTCATCGTTTACAAATACAAACTGAGATCTATCTGATAAATACGACTTGAACCAGCTTAATGCTGTACCTTTAATACCAATCGACTGGTCTAGTCTCTGTAATAAGATGTCATGGTCAATGGTGTCGAATGCTGCACTAAGGTCTAACAGGACAAGTACAGAGACAAGTCCTTTATCAGCACTAAGGTCTAACAAGACAAGTACAGAGACAAGTCCCCTATCTGATGCAACTAGAAGGTCATTAGTAATTGTCACTAGTGCTGTCTCTGTGCTATGATGCTTTCTAAATCCTGACTGAAACTCCTCAAATAAACTATTGTTATGTAAAAAGTCACACAACTGATTTGCGACTACCTTCTCCAGTATTTTAGAGAGGAAGGGAAGGTTAGAGATAGGTCTGTAGTTAGCCAACACCTCTGGATCCAGGGTGGGCTTTTTAACCCTCTGGGGTCTTGCGTCACGCTGGCGTGCTATTCAGTGTTCACTTTAAAAAAAAAATTATATCTCCGCGATAATATGGAACAAAACTACGTTTAAATATCTCGGTGAATCAGTACGGGTTTCCGCTTCCGGGTCCTTCCGTCCGTGAGCTTGCACGTGGTTCACAGAGAAAGATAGGGCCACCTGAGTATTTATAAGCCTGCTGCAGCGTTCAGTCCGACAGAAGCAAGGGATCATGCCTGGAACGCACTTCACAACCCAGGAAGCACTTGAAGCGGTCTTGGCGAGCAGCGACGAGGAAGAGAACGGAGGAGAATCAGACTGTGAAGGCTTTGACTCCTGCGATGAAGAAGATTACGCAGAACGAAGGGATCCATTTGAAGATGGGTAAGTGTATTTACTAACTAACTCAACTTTGTTTTGCAATAGCATATTTGCTCACGATTACGCTGTCCGTTACATTACTGCACGTTGACTAGTAGTGTTTACAGAGATCACCGCCGTGTACGCTCGACTACCGTGAGGCAGGTAATGTTTACTGTTAGCACCGTGTTCGTTATGACTACCGTGAGGCAGGTAATGTTTACTGTAAGCACCGTGCTCGTTATGACTACCGTGAGGCTGGTAATGTTTACTCTTAGCGCCGTGCTAGCTCCGACTACCGTGGGGCAGGTAATGTTTACTGTAAGCACCGTGTTCGTTATGACTACCGTGAGGCAGGTAATGTTTACTCTTAGCGCCGTGCTAGCTCCGACTACCGTGGGGCAGGTAATGTTTACTGTAAGCACCGTGCTAGCTCCGACTACCGTGGGGCAGGTAATGTTTACTGTAAGCACCGTGCTAGCTCCGACTACCGTGAGGCAGGTAATGTTTACTCTTAGCGCCGTGCTAGCTCCGACTACCGTGGGGCAGGTAATGTTTACTGTAAGCACCGTGTTCGTTATGACTACCGTGAGGCAGGTAATGTTTACTCTTAGCGCCGTGCTAGCTCCGACTACCGTGGGGCAGGTAATGTTTACTGTAAGCACCGTGTTCGTTATGACTACCGTGAGGCAGGTAATGTTTACTCTTAGCGCCGTGCTAGCTCCGACTACCGTGGGGCAGGTAATGTTTACTGTAAGCACCGTGTTCGTTATGACTACCGTGAGGCAGGTAATGTTTACTCTTAGCGCCGTGCTAGCTCCGACTACCGTGGGGCAGGTAATGTTTACTGTAAGCACCGTGCTAGCTCCGACTACCGTGGGGCAGGTAATGTTTACTGTAAGCACCGTGCTAGCTCCGATTACCGTGAGGCAGGTAATGTTTACTCTTAGCGCCGTGCTAGCTCCGACTACCGTGGGGCAGGTAATGTTTACTTTAAGCACCGTGTTCGTTATGACTACCGTGAGGCAGGTAATGTTTACTCTTAGCGCCGTGCTAGCTCCGACTACCGTGGGGCAGGTAATGTTTACTGTAAGCACCGTGTTCGTTATGACTACCGTGAGGCAGGTAATGTTTACTCTTAGCGCCGTGCTAGCTCCGACTACCGTGGGGCAGGTAATGTTTACTGTAAGCACCGTGCTAGCTCCGACTACCGTGGGGCAGGTAATGTTTACTGTAAGCACCGTGCTAGCTCCGACTACCGTGGGGCAGGTAATGTTTACTCTTAGCGCCGTGCTAGCTCCGACTACCGTGGGGCAGGTAATGTTTACTGTAAGCACCGTGTTCGTTATGACTACCGTGAGGCAGGTAATGTTTACTCTTAGCGCCGTGCTAGCTCCGACTACCGTGGGGCAGGTAATGTTTACTGTAAGCACCGTGTTCGTTATGACTACCGTGAGGCAGGTAATGTTTACTCTTAGCGCCGTGCTAGCTCCGACTACCGTGGGGCAGGTAATGTTTACTGTTAGCGTGGATCTGTTATGTGTTTGTAACTTAGTACTGACTTTTTTTTTTTTTTTTTTTTTTTCTCAGAGAGGCTTCACAGCTGCCACGGTCCAGTGGAGCATCACTGCAGCAGGGGTCTCGTATTCCCAGACTACTACAGCCTCCCAGTCCGCCGGCTACAACGCTAGCCACTCCATCCCCACCAGCCCCGCCAGCAAAGAGGTCGCGTATTCCCAGACTACCACAGCCTCCCAGTCCGCCGGCTACAACGCTAGCCACTCCATCCCCACCAGCCCCGCCAGCAAAGAGGTCGCGTATTCCCAGACTACCACAGCCTCCCAGTCCGCCGGCTACAACGCTAGCCACTCCAGCACCGCCAGCAAAGAGGTTGCGTGCTCCCCGAAGACTACCGCCAACAAAGACGCCGCGTGCTTCCCCACAGCTACCTGCACAGCAATCTTGGAAGACGGACAGTGACCTGGACACTGCTCCCCCTGTCTCCAGGTTCCAGCCAGCTCGGACACCAGGTCCACACCTCAGCGCCACAGCAACACCCATTGAACTGTTCAAACTGTTCTTCGATGAACAAACTGTAAAGACACTGTGTGCAAACACAAACAAACAGGCTGCAAAGCAAAAGGCAAAAGGGAAAAAATATAAATGGACAGACTTGGACGTAGGTTTATTTTACAAGTACATGGGGTTGCTTTTGTACATCGGCATGGTAAAGCTAGACGGGATTAGGGAATACTGGAGGCAGAATCACATGTGTTCCGTGCCGTATCCAAGGCTGATCATGACACGAGACAGATACAGGACAATATCGTGGAACCTTCACCTTAGCGACCCTGATGAGGACGTCCACAATGACTGCAAAAAGGGCACGGCTGATCATGACAAACTTTTCAGAGTGAAACCCCTAATGGACACCATCAAGACTGCCTGTAAGGCCTTTTACCATCCCCACAGAGAGCTGGCTGTGGATGAAAGAATGGTCGCCTCCAGGGCTAAGAGTGGGTGCTGCCAGTTCATGAAAGACAAACCCACAAAGTGGGGATTCAAGTTGTTCGTCTTGGCTGACTCGAGGAATGGCTACACGGTGGACTTCTCTATTTACCCCGGCAAAAGTAGCGTCCCCTCCGCACATGGCCTGTCATATGATGCTGTCATGACCCTTGTGCGACCCGGTTACCTCGGCACAGGCTACCACATTTACATGGACAATTTTTATTCCAGCCCCAAGCTCTTCAGGGCTCTCCATGAGTGTAAAATTGGTGCCTGTGGGACGTACAGGGACTACCGGAAGGAATGCCCTCGGACTGATGTGAACGCTCTCACAAAGAAGTCGACAAGAGGCTCCATGAGATGGATCCGTGATGGCCCCATCATCTTTGTGAAGTGGATGGACACGAAGGAAGTATCGGCCTGCTCCACAATTCACTCTGCATACTCTGGGAGAACTGTGACGAGGAGGGTGAAGCAGCAAGATGGCTCCTGGGAAAGAGCATCAGTCCCCTGTCCCACACCAATTGCAGAGTACAACGAGTACATGGGTGGAGTTGATCTGTCAGACCAGCTCATCCAGTACTACTCTGCACGACACAAGACGATGCGCTGGTACAGAACGCTTTTTTACCATTTTCTGGACATTGCCGCCACCAACAGTTACATTCTGCACAAGGAACTCTGTCTGGCCCAGCGAACAACACCCATGACGCACAGAGGTTTCGTGGAGGAGCTGACTGCTGAGCTCTGTGGAAAGTCGCTCCTCACCGCTCCTGTCCAGGCCCCTAAAGGTCATATTCCTGTGCTTATTGCTGCTGCTGCTTCTGCTGCAGCCTGCCCAAAAATGAAGGCAACAACGGGTCGCAGGGTGTGTGAGTGTTGCAAAAAGAAAGGCCATCGAAATCTCACACCATGGAAGTGCAGGGAGTGTGACTTTTACCTCTGCATGCAGCCGTACAGAAACTGTTTCGAGGAATGGCACTGATAGTGCAAAAAAGTAACGTCTACTCTATTTTGTGCCTTATTTGTTGTGCAATACTGTTACTTATTTTGTGCCGCCTTTGTTGTGCAATACTGTTACTTATTTTGTGCCTTATTTGTTGTGCAATACTGTTACTTATTTTGTGCCTTATTTGTTGTGCAATACTGTTACTTATTTTGTGCCTTATTTTTACCTTACGTTTATTGTAATTCTGTGCATATGACAATACAAATATCTTTATGTATAATATGCAAAAAATTAAAAATTTTATTTGAAAAAAATAATGTTGTTATGGTCATTTTTCATTTGCACACACCCCATGAAGCTTTATCTGCAGTATGAAGTCATTTCTCACTCACTTTTTTTATCATTTTGGTGAAAGATTTGAAAGACTACATTTCTACTCAAAAACGGAAATAAAAGATTTGGTTTTAGACATTTATTTTCATATTTCTAGCATGAATTCACATATTTCACTGCTTTTGTGAACCTAATACCTTTGGTAAACCAACTTCTAGCACCAAAATGTTTCGTCAACATGAGTAAAGGTGTGTTTTCACAAGATATATGAAGCATTTTTAAAAATCAAACTTTAATTTTTCAGCTTTAGATTCATATTATCACTTTACACTTTTGCCTTATGGCAATTGTGCCTCATTATATAGATAGCTGAGATTGTTCTGCAATTTTAGATGTAACACATGGGTATGTATCTTATATGCAAGTGCCTTAAAAGGAGACTTTAAGAAATTATGTAACATCGAGAAAAAGGCTAAGACCCTGAAGGGTTAAGAAGAGGTTTAATTACAGCTACTTTAAAAGACTGTGGTACATGACCCATTAATAAAGACCCATTTATAATATCTAGTAGAGAGGTGCTAATTAAAGGTAAAACTTCCTTAAACAGCTTAGTCGGAACAGGGTCTAGGAGACAGGTAGAAGATTTAGAAGTAGAAACCATTGAAGGCAGTTGGTCGAGGTTGATGGTAAAAAATCCATCCAGACGCACAGCAGGGCCCACAGCCTCCTCCATGGCCATCCCACCTGAGGATGGACCGGCAGTAGTCGAGGGCAGGAGATCACCGATCCTGTCTCTAATAGCCAGAATCTTACCATTGAAGAAGTTCATAAAGTCATTACTACTGAGGTCTATAGGAATACACGGATCCACCGAGCTATGACTCTCAGCCAGCCTGGCCACAGTGCTAAAGAGAAACCTAGGGTTGCTCTTGTTTTTCTCTATTAGTGATGAGTAGTAGGCTCCTCTGGCATTACGGAGGGCCTTCTTATATGTTCTCAGACTATCCCGCCAAACCAACCGGGACTCCTCCAGACCGTTGGAACGCCATATGCCCTCAAGCTTCCGTGATGCTTGCTTCAATATGCGGGTCTGAGGGTTGTACCATGGAGCGAGCCTCCTTTGCTTAATGATCCTCTTTTTTAGAGGGGCTATCGAGTCCAGTGTCACTCTCAGTGAGCCAGTAGCACTATCGACGAGCTGATCAATCTGGGAGGGAGTAAAGTTAGCACAGGAGTCCTCTGTTATATTGAGACATGGTAATGAATCAAATACAGAAGGAATCGCTTCCTTAAATCTAGCAATAGCACCGTCAGTTAGACATCTGGTGTAAAAACTCTTGCCTAACGCTGTACAATCCGGTAGTATAAACTCAAAAGTTATAAGGCAATGGTCTGATAAAAGAGGGTTCTGTGGAAACACTACTAAATGCTCCACATCAATGCCATATGTAAGAACAAGGTGGAGGGTGTGGTTAAAGCAGTGAGTCGGTTCCTGTACTCTCTGACAGAAGCCAATTGAATCCAACAATGAGCTGAATGCAACACTAAGGCTATCATTGCTAACATCCACATGAATATTAAAATCACCTACAATAATAACCTTATCAGTCTTAAGGACCAAACTTGACAAAAACTCTGAAAATTCAGATATAAATTCTGAGTACGTACCTGGTGCCCGGTATACCACCACAAACAGTATTTCACATCCAACCTGGAAAACAGTACAGCCGATTCTAAGAACAAGGCTTTCAAATGAGTTGCAGTTCAATCCAGGTTTAGGACCCATCAGCAGACCCGAGTCAAAGATGGCAGCTACTCCACCTCCTCGGCCGGTGTCTCGAGGAATGTGCATATTAACATGACTTGGAGGAGTAGATTCATTTAGGCTGACATATTCCTCATGTCTCAGCCAGGTTTCAGTAAGACAGAACACATCAATATGGTTGTCAGATATTAATTCATTTACTAATACAGCTTTAGAAGACAAAGATCTAATATTTAGGAGTCCACATTTAATTATCCTATCGTGTTGCACTATTGCAGTAGTGGTGTTAACCCTTATGAGGTTATTTTCTATAACTCCTCTTTTGGTTACTTTTGATTTAATTAATTTAAGTGGCCGTGGGACAGACACAGTCTCTATAGAGTTAAAGGTGGGCAGCTGCCCTAAAGAAAATGCAGGAAATGCAGAGAAGGGTGTAAGACTACAACTCTGCTTCTGCTTCCTGGTCTGTCATGCACGAAGTCGACCAATAAACTTGGTCATTGTGACAGAGTGGGTGAGAACGCACCCACTTGTCCCCATGTTTATGTGCCGAGTCAGTGAGGCCGTCCATTAACCATGTCTTGTGTTGGTACTGACCATACCATCTGTTTCAGAGGCCAAAGAAGGAGGCGCCCAGCCACGGCCTCTAGTTATACGCTGACTGATTACAGCTGTGACGTCATGGGGTTAGGCCAAGTCGAGGGGGGTTAACAGTTTCACCCACACTGTGTGCAAGGTGGATTCCTCCGTCTGATTGGAGGCGGTATTTAAACCTTCTGCCTGTGGCTGTTCGGGAGGGAAGTGGGAGACCATTATGGTGCAACTATGTGTCGGTGAAGGTAGTCTCTTTGTTTGCAGTACATTTACCTTTTGTTTGATTTGTTCATTTATATTGTTTGTAGATTATGTTGAGTTCACGGGCAGCAGAGTTATTTAGATAAAATAAACACCTTTTGGTTTGACAACAAAGCATCTTATGTCTGCCTCCTACCATTATTTAAGCCACTCCGGTCAGGCTTCACCACAGTCATATTTGCAGAAAGGAGATCCGCTCCATCCGAAGTGGGATGAATGCCGTCACCCCTAATCAGACCTGGGTTTCCCCGGAAAGACCGCCAGTTATCTACGAAGCCCACATTGTTTGCTGGACACCACCGTGACAACCAACGGTGGAAAGTTGACATGCGGCTATACATCTCATCAGTCACCGTGTTTGGGAGCGGGCCAGAGAAGACTACGGAGTCCGCCATTGTTTTGGCGTAAGCACACACCGACTCCACGCCGATTTTAGTGACCGCCGAGTGGCGAAGTCGGGAGTCATTAAAGCCGACGTGTATTACAATCTTACTGTATTTACGTTTGTCTTTAGCCAACAGTTTTAAATAGGACTCAACGTCGCCCGCTCTGGCCCCAGAAATACATTTGACTGTGGTCCCTGGTTTCGCGATCTTCACGTCTCTAACAATTGAGCTTTGTCCTTAAATCAGTTTTGGAAAGAATTCAATATTCTTGTAAAACTGACACAGGGAATCCCTGCTAATGTCCTCAGCAAGAGTAGTTTTGATTGGTGGCCATTCCACTAATGAGCTGGGGGCGGAGTGGACACAGCTGTAGCGGAGTGGACACAGCTGTAGCTAATTATCACCAACTCTGGTGTAAAACCAGGTGGGGGTTTGAAGTGTCAGCTTTAGCGTCAGTGAAGACTCGGAGGATAAAGACACAGGAGTCTTTCGTGTCCGGCTGAGTATAAACATTGCCCTGTAAAAATGTGTTTTCCTTCCATACCTGTGTGCATATCTACTCGTAGATACTTTAGGCCTCGGACTCGTTCAGACATGACTCGGTACGTGCCGAGAGAGCCACTATGCGAGCATCGGAAAGGAAATGGCAAAAATCCAAACATGCCGATGACCTGCTCGCCTATCACTATCTTCTCTTCTCCTTCTCTGCCTCTATCTCTGCAGCCAAAAGCCTGTTCTACCAATCCAGAGTTGAATCCTCTTTTTCTAACCCCAAAAACTCTTCTCTATCTTCTCCAACCTCCTTGACCCCATTTCACATTCTCCAGTCTATTGCTCCTGACCTTCTTCCCTTTCTCACCCATCTTATCAACACCTCCCTCTCAACTGGCTGTTTCCCTAACTCTCTAAGGAGGAAGAGTCAACCCTCTCCTGAAGAAACCCACTCTCAACCCGTCTGAAGTCAACAACTACAGACCTGTCTCTCTCCTTCCCTTTCTTTTTTTAGGGCGGCTGTAGCTCAGGGGGATGAGTGGTCGTCCCGCAACCACAAGGTAGCCGGCTCGATCCCCAGTCCCCTTCATAGCTCACATGTCAAAGTGTCCCTGAGCAAGACACTGAACCCTTAACTGCTCCCCGGGCGAGGCGCAGCCCACTGCTCCCTATCCAGGGATGGGTCAAATGCAGAGAAGAATTTCCCAAAGGGGATTAATAAAGTGCATGACCTGCAAGATGGCGCCGCGGATGGCAGCCTCGGTACTGCGCTCGCTCGTACTTTTTCTGTTTTTGTTCGTTTGTCTCGTCTCCAGCTCTCCCTCTCTGATCACATTCAGCAGGGAGGAACTTTTAAACTTCCGTGAAACCACTGGACACTTTTTTTTCACCGGTTTTCATTGAACCGGAATACTTTACTGAGATTTTGGTTGGAGGAGCAGCGGCTCTTCTCGGAATTCGGCGGAGACGCAGACGGGGGAAGCGCGCAGGAGCGCTTGTTAAAGTGAGGATTGACAGGAGCGCTTGTTAAAGTGAGGATTGACAGGAGCGCTTGTTAAAGTGAGGATTGACAGGAGCGCTTGTGCGCCAGCGAGGATTTCGAACTGCGCTCCCGTCAATCCATCTGGCGAACGTCCGCTCTCTGGCGAACAAGATGGATGAACTGCTGCTCCTGAACAAAACTAATAGGGACTTTAGCAGATCTGCCGCCCTCTGCTTCACCGAAACCTGGCTCGGTGCGCACATCCCGGACAGCGCACTACATCTGCCGGGCTTCAACTCCACCGAGCGGACCGCGTAACGGCTCTGTCGGGGAAAACGAGGGGAGGCGGGATCTGTTTTTATATTAACGAAGGTTGGTGCAGAGATGTCACGGTGTTAAAGGAATCATGCAGCCCGCACCTAGAAACAATTTTAATAGACTGCAAACCATTTTATTCATCGCGGGAGTTTTCCTCATTCATCCGGGTTGGTGTGTACATCCCACCTCAGGCCTGTGTGAGTGAGGCACTCCAACACCTGGCAGAGCAGATCACCACCATGGAGCACAAACGCCCAGACTCCCTGCTCATTGTTCTTGGGGACTTTAATAGAGCAAACCTCAGCAAAGAACTGCCAAAATACAGACAGCACATTAAGTGTAGCACCAGGGACAAAAACACACTGGACCACTGCTACACTGTACTGAAGGATGCATACCGCTCAGTCCCTCGTGCAGCTTTGGGACTCTCTGATCACTGTCTGGTTCATCTTCTCCCGTCCTACAGGCAGAAACTAAAATCTGCAAAGCCTGTGGTGAAGACTGTGAAGAGATGGACCAACGAGGCCAAGCTGGAGCTACAGTCCTGCTTTGCCTCCACTGATTGGAGTGTTTTTGAGGCTGCTGCTACAGACCTGGATGAGCTCACTGACACTGTGACGTCATACACTCACCTAAAGGATTATTAGGAACACCATACTAATACTGTGTTTGACCCCCTTTCGCCTTCAGAACTGCCTTAATTCTACGTGGCATTGATTCAACAAGGTGCTGAAAGCATTCTTTAGAAATGTTGGCCCATATTGATAGGATAGCATCTTGCAG
Organism: Myoxocephalus aenaeus; assembly: GCA_038501785.1. Taxonomy (NCBI): domain Eukaryota; kingdom Metazoa; phylum Chordata; class Actinopteri; order Perciformes; family Cottidae; genus Myoxocephalus; species Myoxocephalus aenaeus. The sequence continues at coordinate 111,396 of JBAMJR010000312.1, read as the reverse complement.
TTGATGGAGATTTGTGGGATGCACATCCAGGGCACGAAGCTCCCGTTCCACCACATCCCAAAGATGCTCTATTGGGTTGAGATCTGGTGACTGTTGGGGCCATTTTAGTACAGTGAACTCATTGTCATGTTCAAGAAACCAATTTGAAATGATTCGAGCTTTGTGACATGGTGCATTATCCTGCTGGAAGTAGCCATCAGAGGATGGGTAACATGGTGGCCATAAAGGGATGGACATGGTCAGAAACAATGCTCAGGTAGGCCGTGGCATTTAAACGATGCCCAATTGGCACTAATGGGCCTAAAGTGTGCCAAGAAAACATCCCCCACACCATTACACCACCACCACCAGCCTGCACAGTGGTAACAAGGGATGATGGATCCATGTTCCCATTCTGTTTACGCCAAATTCTGACTCTACCATCTGAATGTCTCAACAGAAATCGAGACTCATCAGACCAGGCAACATTTTTCCAGTCTTCAACTGTCCAATTTTGGTGAGCTCTTGCAAATTGTAGCCTCTTTTTCCTATTTGTAGTGGAGATGAGTGGTACCCGGTGGGGTCTTCTGCTGTTGTAGCCCATCCGCCTCAAGGTTGTGCGTGTTGTGGCTTCACAAATGCTTTGCTGCATACCTCGGTTGTAACGAGTGGTTATTTTAGTCAAGTTGCTCTTCTATCAGCTTGAATCAGTCGGCCCATTCTCCTCTAACCTCTAGCATCAACAAGGCATTTTCGCCCACAGGACTGCCGCATACTGGATGTTTTTCCCTTTTCACACCATTCTTTGTAAACCCTAGAAATGGTTGTGCGTGAAAATCCCAGTAACTGAGCAGATTGTGAAATACTCAGACCGGCCCGTCTGGCACCAACAACCATGCCACGCTCAAAATTGCTTAAATCACCTTTCTTTCCCATTCTGACATTCAGTTTGGAGTTCAAGAGATTGTCTTGACCAGGACCACACCCCTAAATGCATTGAAGCAACTGCCATGTGATTGGTTAATTAGATAATTGCATTAATGAGAAATTGAACAGGTGTTCCTAATAATCCTTTAGGTGAGTGTATATCAGCTTTTGTGAGGACATGTGTGTGCCGACAAAAACCTTCTGCACATACAACAACAATAAACCCTGGTTCACTGCAAAACTCAGGCAGCTTCGTCGGGCTAAAGAGGAGGCCTACAGAGGGGGGGGACAGGATTCTGTACAACCAGGCCAGGAACACTCTAACGAGGGAGATCAAGGTAGCTAGAAGAGCTACACTGATAAGCTGATGAGTCGGCTCTTTCAGAGTCAGAAGATCAGGAAGGCTCCGGGCCCAGACGGTGTGTCCCCCTCCTGCCTGAAAGTCTGTGCTGACCAGCTGGCCCCCATCTTCACGGAGATCTTCAACCGATCACTGGAGCTATGTGAAGTCCCTTCCTGCTTCAAGCGCTCCTTGATCATCCCGGTCCCCAAGAAATCCTCCATCACAGGATTAAATGACTACAGACCCGTCGCCCTGACGTCTGTGGTCATGAAGTCCTTTGAGAGGCTGGTGTTGACCCATCTGAAGGACATCACAGGGCCCCTGCTGGACCCCCTGCAGTTTGCCTACCATGCAAACAGGTCGGTGGATGATGCAGTAAATATGGGACTGCACCATATTCTGCAACACCTCGACTCCCCAGGGAGATATGCAAGGGTTCTGTTTGTGGACTTCAGCTCTGCATTCAACACGATCATCCCGGAGGTTCTTCAACCCAAACTCTCCCAGCTCACCGTGCCAGCCCCCACCTGCCGGTGGATCACAAACTTCCTGACAGACAGGACGCAGCAGGTGAGGCTGGGAAAAATCATATCCAGCACCCGGACTATAAGCACTGGCGCCCCACAGGGATGTGTGCTCTCTCCACTGCTCTTCTCCCTCTACACCAACGACTGCACCTCAGGGGACCCATCTGTTAAACTCCTGAAGTTCGCAGATGACACAACGGTCATCGGCCTCATCAGCGACGGCGACGAGTCTGCGTTCAGGAGGAGCCCCCCAACACTACCCCCCCTAACAATACACAACAGCACTGTTTCTGCGGTGGAGACCTTCAAGTTTCTGGGATCCACAATCTCCCGGGACCTGAAGTGGACTGCCAACATCAACACCATCCGGAAAAAGGCCCAGCAGAGGCTATACTTCCTGCGCCAGCTCAGGAAGTTCAACCTGCCTCAAGCTGCTGATCCTGTTCTACACCGCCATCATTGAGTCTGTCCTCTGCTCTTCCATCACTGTGTGGTTTGGATCGGCCACCAAACAGGACAGAGTCAGACTCCAACGGATCGTCAGGTCTGCAGAGAGAACCATTGGTTCCAGCCTGCCCTCCATCCTGGACTTGCACACCTCCAGAGTCAGGAAGCGGGCTGTAAAGATCACCACAGACCCCTCACACCCTGGACACAAGCTGTTCCAACTCCTCCCCTCTGGAAGGCGCTACAGAGCACTGTACACCAAAACCACCAGACACAGAAACAGCTTCTTCCCACTGGCCGTCACTCTGATGAACAGTTAAACAGACTCTTCATCTGCACTATCTGCACTTGTTTGTTGTTTTACTACTGTCTTTAATGTCCTTTTTATATTTTTTATATTTATCTTGTATATTGTGTGTGAAAAAAGTACGAAGAGCAAGTGAAACCGGCGTCAAATTCCATGTATGTGCAAATTTACATGGCCATTAAAGCTGATTCTGATTCTGATGTTTCTTTTTTCTTTTCTTTACAAAACTCTGGAGCGAGCTATCTTTAACCAAGTCTCCTCCTTTCTCCACCAAAACAACCTTTTGGACCCTCACCAGTCTGGATTCAAGGCCTCAACAGAGACCAGAACAACCTTCTGGACCCTCACCAGTCTGGATTCAAGGCCTCAACAGAGACCAGAACAACCTTCTGGTCCCTCACAAGTCTGGATTCAAGGCCTCAATAGAGACCAGAACAACCTTCTGGACCCTCACCAGTCTGGATTCAAGGCCTCAACAGAGACCAGAACAACCTTCTGGACCCTCACCAGTCTGGATTCAAGGCCTCAACAGAGACCAGAACAACCTTCTGGACCCTCACCAGTCTGGATTCAAGGCCTCAACAGAGACCAGAACAACCTTCTGGACCCTCACCAGTCTGGATTCAAGGCCTCAACAGAGACTGCCCTCCTTGCTATCTCTGAGCAGCTTCACACTGCTAGAGCAGCCTATCTCTCCTCTGTCCTTCTCCTTCTAGACCTTTCTGCTGCCTTTGACATAGTGAACCACCAGATCCTTATCTCCTCCCTCCAGGACCTTGGTATCTCAGACTCTGCTCTCCCTCTTCTCATCCTACCTCAACGACCGCACCTACCGGGTAACTTGGAGAGGATCTGTGTCTGAACCTTGTCCTCTCACTACTGGAGTCCCTCAAGGCTCCGTCCTGGGTCCTCTCCTCTTCTCTCTGTACACCAACTCTCTCGGCTCTGTCATTTGCTCGCATGGCTTTTCCTACCATAGCTATGCTGATGACACCCAACTGATCCTCTCGTTTCCCCAGTCGGAAACACAGGTAGCAGCACGAATCTCTGCCTGTCTGACTGACATCTCTCAGTGGATGTCCGCACACCACCTGAAAATTAACCCTGACAAAACTGAACTACTTTTCCTTCCAGGAAAATGCTCTCCCACCCACGACCTCACTATTACCTTCAACAACTCAGTGTTGGCACAGACCCCAACTGCCAGAAACCTCGGTGTGACACTCGACAGTCAACTCTCCCTGACTGCCAACATCACCGCAACACAACATCCTGTAGGTCCATGCTGCACAACATCAGGAGAATACGTCCCCTTCTCACCGAGAAGGCGGCACAGGTTATCGTACAGGCTCTGATCATCTTATACCTTGACTACTGTAACTCCCTCCTAGCAGGTCTACCTGCTAGTGCCATCCGACCTCTGCAGCTCATCCAGAATGCAGCAGCTCGACTGGTCTTTAACCTCCCGAAATCACCCATACTACTCCACTCCACTGCTTCCTTCACTGGTTACCGGTGGTCGCCCGCATCCGCTTCAAAACAATGGTACTTGTGTACCGTGCTATGAACAGATCGGGTCCAATCTACATCCAGGACATGTTCAAACCGTACACCCCAGCTCGTTCACTCGGCTTCTGCCAATCGGCTTGTAGCTCCGTCACTGCGAGCTAAACACTCAACAAAGTCACGACTGTTTGCTGTCCTGGCTCCTCAATGATGGAATGAACTCCCCATTGACATCAGGATAGCAGGAAGTCTCTACATCTTCCGTCGCAAACTAAAAACACATCTTCTTCGACTACATCTTGAATAAAGCGTCAGCTAAATGAAATGTAATGTAAAAAATGTAATGTATAGACCAGCACAGACCAGTAAACACTGGTATAGACCAGCAGAGACCAGTAGTATAATCTGACAGTCAGTTGTTGTTTTTTTGTTCAGGATACCGAGTTCAGAAACCTTCAACTGAGGAAGAAGACCAAGAGTCTGTATGTCCTCACTCACTTGTGTGACTTCCTGTCACTGACTCGCCGTTGTCGCCTTCTCACTTCCTGTCACTGACTCGTCGTTGTCGCCTTCTCACTTCCTGTCACTGACTCGTCGTTGTCGCCTTCTCACTTCCTGTCACTGACTCGTCATTGTCGCCTTCTCACTTCCTGTCACTGACTCGTCGTTGTCGCCTTCTCACTTCCTGTCACTGACTCGTCGTTGTCGCCTCCTCAGGGCCGCTGACGTTCGGAGCCGCCTGCTGTTCCGACGAGGACGGAAAAACGGCACTCATGGAAACAGTTTGGAGAAAGCTCTAAGAAACCACAGGTAGGAACTCTGTTATGCTGATGAGGATCCTGGTATGCTCAGCTGGGTCTAGCTGGGTCCACTGGTTCTAGTGGGTCTTATAGATCATGTTTGGGTCATTCTGGTTCCAGCTAGGTGTTATAGGTCATGTTTGGGTCATTCTGGTTCCAGCTGGATCTTATAGGTCATGTTTGGGTCATTCTGGTTCCAGCTGGATCTTATAGGTCATGTTTGGGTCATTCTGGTTCCAGCTGGATCTTATAGGTCATGTTTGGGTCATTCTGGTTCCAGTGTGTCTGAGGTACCTTTGTTGTGTTTTGCAGACCGTCTACAGGGGAGGTGCTCAGGTGGGCGGCGAGTCTGGATGCTCTGCTGAGCAATCAGTGTAAGACAGATCACTTCCTGTTGGGCGTCCATGTTGGGTCTGTTGAAGTAATGTTGTAGACCTGTTCCTGAAGGTCTCAGTCTCAGTCTTGGTCCAGATACACCCTGGTCTTTGTTGTGATCAATCAACCGTTTTCTTGCTCTCTTCCCATTGGTCAGATGGTCTGGCAGTGTTCCGTTACTTCCTGAAGTCAGAGTTCAGCGAGGAGAACCTGGACTTCTGGTTGGCTGTAGAGAGATTCAAGAGGACACGCCCCCTCAACAAGATGGCCGCCAGAGCTGCGAAAATCTACGATGAGTTCATTTCTACCAATGCATCGAGACAGGTACCAGTCTGTCTGTCTGTTTGGCCTCTGATTGGTCTAGTGATTGGTCATGTGACCCCTCTGCTCTCTGTCTTCAGGTCAACGTGGACTCATCTGTCAGAGAATCGACCAAACAGGGCCTACGTGTTGGCGTTAACTCTGTGTCCTTCCAGCTGGCTCAGGGTCAGATCTTGGGCCTGATGGAGACCGACTGTTACCCACGATTCCTCAGGTCCCGTCTCTACGCCCAACTGGCCAATCAGGGAAGATGGAACCCCACAGAGTCAGCAAATCAGAGCGGAGCTGGGTCTCTATCTGTCGGCCAATCATGAGTCAGGAGGACACAGCGGCTGACCTTCATCTGATTGGTCATCAGCTCCAGTGATTTATTCAGACAAGAGCTGGCCAATGTAGAGAAACTTCAGTTGCATTATGGGTAATGTAGGATCCAGTGTTTTGGATGTTAGCTGATCCCAGCAGATGTTTGCTTGTGTTTCACTCTCTAATCTCTTCAAAACTGTCATATTTTAGTCATATTTTAACTTGAAGAATGGGAATCAGAACATGAAACAGTGTGTCCAAAACTATTGTTTTAAAGCAAATAGCTGCAGAACTAACATTCTGATATTCTCATCATTAGAGAGTTTAGTGCTAATGAGCAAATGTTAGCATATTAGCATTAAGCTAGCCGCCTCTCAGTCTGTACGAAGTTTCAAATGTTAGCATGTGAGCATTAAGTTAGCATTCTCTCAGTCTGTATGTTTCAAATGTTAGCATGTTAGCATTAAGCTAGTTCCCTCTCTATTATTGTTCCGTGAGATGTTTTTAATGTTAGCATGTTAGCATTCACACACAATCAACAGACGACCTAAAGATCTGATGTCTTTTAAATGTAACTTCTTTGTTTATTGTTTGTCTGCTCGACTAACTTTTTTCTTTTTAAGTTTTTAGAGCAACTCATAACTGAAGTTGGACACGTTTGTATAACGGTTGTTACTGTAACAGAAGTTTATTGAAAAATCAGTTTGTGTGCTCACCTGTTACATAAAGAGACGATGTGATGGAGTCTCATGGAAATGGTTTGACAATAAATGATGACGTTGGACTTTTGACTTCTTCTTTAGTTGTATTTGCAGTGACGGCCAGCAGGTGGAGCAAGATTCCTTGTTTTACCTCTTACATGTCAAAATATAGAAACACATCTTATAATCAGCACTTAGTTTCAACCTAAAGGCCACGCTTTCTTTCAATATCTGGAAACTTTAACCTCCAAAAACCAAATGAGTGACATCAGATAAATATAGAGATTACATAAAAAAGATTTACTACAAGAATTTAAAATGTTACATTTCTAAAAGTCCAGCTCCAATAAGAACACACAAACAAAAACACAGTTTCCTGGTCAAACTAACTGGTTCTGTCTTGCGGTGGAACCGGCACCGCTCTGTAGCGTCTGCTTCATCATCTTTCATCAACAAAAACCTTTTGTCTCAAATAATCAATTTTCAGTCATAAAAATCCTGTATTTCATTCATGTTTCTTTTCATATGCGCCTCAGTACATCACAACATCTCCTGGTTCTAAAGACTTCAAAATAAAGAAAGGGATGAGTTCATACTTTACAACCTTTACAACAATAACTGAGACAGTGAGAGGGACTGACAATGTTTTATTAGAGACAGAGAGGAAACGTACGGAGACATCAGGGACCAACAGACCCCAGTCCATCAGGGACCAACAGAACCCCGGTCCATCAGGGACTAACAGAACCCCGGTCCATCAGGGACCAACATAACCTCATTAGAGAGAGACAGAACCTCAGTCCATAAGGGACAAACAGATCCTCAGACCATCAGGGACAAACAGATCCTCAGTCCATCAGGTACAAGCAGAACCTCAGACCATCAGAAGAACCCAGCAGTAGGTTCTACCCGGCCAGGATGTGTTTGACGAACTCCGTGTAGTTGATGAGTCCGTTGGCGTCCTCTTGGCCCACCATCAGCCGGTCCACCTCGTTCTCCGTCATCTTCTCGCCCAGTGTGGACAGGACGTGGCGGAGCTCCGCCCCCATCACCGTGCCGTTGCCCTCCTTGTCGAACACCCTCAGGCCTTCCACGAAGTCCTCCAAGCTGCCCTGCTCCTTGGACCGGGCCACGTGCTGCAGCATGGGCAGGAAGCTGTCGAAGTCCAGCAGCTTGAGGCTCAGCTCCTCGGCCTTCGGCCGGCCCAGCAGCTTCAGCACCTCGTCGTTGGTGGGGTTGTGGCCGAGCGCTCGCATCACGTCTCCGCACTGAGCGAAGGTGATCTTCATCTCGCCCGTGGGCGTCTCGTCGAACAGCGTGAAGGCGTCTCTGAACTCCTCCATCTGGTCCGGGGTGAACTCCACCACGATGCTCTTCAGGTCCACCTCGGGGGGTTTGGACTCCGGCTCTGCAGGCTTGGCTGGTGGAGGAGGCTCTTCCTTCTTCGCCTCCGTCTTCTTCACCTCCGGCTTCTTGGGTTCCACTTTCTTGGGTGCCATGCTGCAGAGCAGACGGGCGGAGCTGCAGGGGTTTAAATAACGGGGCGATCGAGGTCGGAGAGAGAGCAGCCGGCCAAAGATGGAAGCAAACGGGAATAGAAACACTCAAAGAGAAGATAATAGACAGAAGATAAGGACCTGAACCAGGTCTGGAGTCAGACCACTCAAAGAGAAGATAACAGACAGAAGATAAGGACCTGAACCAGGTCCTGAGTCAGACCTGCACAAACCAACAGGAACAATATTCTGTAGTAATTATAAGGAGTTTAAGAACTCTCAAACATTCTCTCTCTCTCTCTCTCTCTCTCTCTCTCTCTCCCCTATGATGTCGTCAGATATGGAAACTAACTGTAACTCTTAACATTCCCTGCTGTGATAAGGATGGGGATTACCCACAATGCTGTGCGTGTCCTTCAGTCTTTAAATAACAGTGATGACAGAGAACCTGCAGAGGGTTTTACTTTAATTTAGAATATAAATATGATTAACCTCAAACTGTTTCTTTTAGAAATACTAGTATTATATTTAGATTTGATAGAACACAAGTATATATTATGGGTATAAAGGTGTGTGTATATATATAATACATAAATATCATTCTAAATATTACAACATCTATCAATATATTAATGAATATCAATATTTGAACACATCAAAATGAATAATATAAATATTACAACACTGAATCACATTTGTAGTGACCATTTGTCACGTGAATCAAAGAAAATAAACATAAATAAAATAAAATAAATCAAAATCAAAAAGCCACCGATGGTTTGTACATTAACCCTAACCCCAGGTGCATCCTGGTCCTTTACCCGCCTACTCCTTTAAGTAAACCCCAGGTAAATAAGCAAACAACTAGAATTAAACAATATTACTTGTGAAATAAAATAAATCACTCCTACAACATTATTAATAATATTACGAAACTTAACCATTAAACATGTTTATATTACAATATTAACATTACAAACTTTAATCACAATATTAAGACTTAAGACTTAATAATTATATGAATAATTAGATTAATTAAATGAAATGTCCAGTGAATGATGTGATGATCTGAAGTTATTTGAGTTGACGTCATACAATCTTATTAATCCAGTTTGATACTTTATTACATTTATTATGATCAGGTACAACTTTTCATGCTAATGATGTCATTACCTTTATTGGTAAAATATGAATTAAATCAAGCTTCATACTGATCACTCATTTGTTTATGAGTTCACACTTGATTGACAGCACTGGTGCATTCGGGTTATCAGCAGGACTACACAGGTCCTGATCCATCAATAGTGGTCATGAATGACAGCAGACAGAGTATATGTCATAAATAATAATAAATACATAAATAAACTTAACATGTAACCAGACAGTAGTTAGATGAACTGTATGACATCCAAGCTTTACAACTAAATATTAATACAACTAAATCACAAATCCTTTGGCAGAAGTTTGTCTCCAATGGAGGATTTCAGATCAGCGAATACTGTCCCCTCATCCCGGTCTGCATCCACCTGCACACACACACACACACACACACACACACACACACACACACACACACACACACACACACACACACACACACACTTACTGTACTTGTGACAGCAGGTGTGTCAGCAGGTGTACCTTTGTCAGCAGGTGTGTCAGCAGGTGTACCCGTGTCAGCAGGTGTACCTGTGTCAGCAGGTGTAGCTGTCTGTATTATCTGCTGATGGAGACCGTGTCTCTCTGAAATTTGTCCAGGCGTCTCCGCAGGGCGTGGCTATTGTCTCCAAGGAGACCGAGTTGCGTGGCTCGTTGCTGCATACGACAGCGCAGCGTCTCATTGGAGCAGAGCAGCAGCATCACCAGGTCAGGAGAGCCAATCTGGACACAGAGAAGGTGGTCTAGTTAACCCTTCATTATTATTGTGATTCTAAAGTTTTCTCTGTTTTACAAATATTATTAACTATCTTATTGCTCCTAGAATTTGCTTCCAACTGGGTCTGGTCTATCTGTTGGGCCCCTGGTCTCTCTGTCGGGCTCATGGTCTCTCTTTGGGCTCCTGGTCTCTCTGTCGGGCCCCTGGTCTCTCTGTCGGGCCCCTGGTCTCTCTGTCGGGCTCATGGGCTCTCTGTCAGACACATGGTCTCTCTGTCGGGCCCCTGGTCTCTCTGTCGGGCTCATGGGCTCTCTGTCAGACACATGGTCTCTCTGTCGGACTCCTGGTCTCTCTGTCGGGCCCCTGGTCTCTCTGTCGGGCTCCTGGTCTCTCTGTCGGGCTCCTGGTCTCTCTGTCGGGCCCCTGGTCTCTCTGTCGGGCCCCTGGTCTCTCTGTCGGGCTCCTGGTCTCTCTGTCGGGCCCCTGGTCTCTCTGTCGGGCCCCTGGTCTCTCTGTCGGGCTCCTGGTCTCTCTGTCGGGCCCCTGGTCTCTCTGTCGGGCCCCTGGTCTCTCTGTCGGGCTCCTGGTCTCTCTGTCGGGCTCCTGGTCTCTCTGTCGGGCCCCTGGTCTCTCTGTCGGGCTCCTGGTCTCTCTGTCGGGCTCCTGGGCTCTCTGTCGTGCTCCTGGTCTCTCTGTCGGGCTCCTGGTCTCTCTGTCGGGCTCATGGTCTCTCTGTCGGGCTCCTGGTCTCTCTGTCGGGCCCCTGGTCTCTCTGTCGGGCTCCTGGTCTCTCTGTCGGGCTCATGGTCTCTCTGTCGGGCTCCTGGTCTCTCTGTCGGACTCCTGGTCTCTCTGTCGGGCTCCTGGTCTCTCTGTCGGGTTCCTGGTCTCTCTGTCGGGCTCCTGGTCTCTCTGTCGGGCTCCTGGTCTCTCTTTGGGCTCCTGGTCTCTCTGTCGGGGTCCTGGTCTCTCTTTGGGCTCATGGTCTCTCTGTCGGACTCCTGGTCTCTCTTTGGGCTCATGGTCTCTCTTTCGGGCCCCTGGTCTCTCCGTCGGGCTCATGGTCTCTCTTCTGGCTCATGGTCTCTCTTCGGGCTCATGGTCTCTCTGTCGGGCCCCTGGTCTCTCTGTCGGGCTCATGGTCTCTCTGTCGGGCCCCTGGTCTCTCTGTCGGGCTCATGGTCTCTCTGTCGGGCTCCTGGTCTCTCTGTCGGGCCCCTGGTCTCTCTGTCGGGCTCCTGGTCTCTCTTTCGGGCCCCTGGTCTCTCCGTCGGGCTCATGGTCTCTCTTCGGGCTCATGGTCTCTCTTCGGGCTCATGGTCTCTCTGTCGGGCCCCTGGTCTCTCTGTCGGGCTCATGGTCTCTCTGTCGGGCTCCTGGTCTCTCTGTCGGGCCCCTGGTCTCTCTGTCGGGCTCATGGTCTCGCTGTCGGGCTCATGGTCTCTCTGTCGGGCTCATGGTCACTCTGTCGGGCCCCTGGTCTCTCTGTCGGTCTCATGGTCTCGCTGTCGGGCCCCTGGTCTCTCTGTCGGGCCCCTGGTCTCTCCGTCGGGCCCCTGGTCTCTCTTTGGGCTCATGGTCTCTCTGTCGGGCCCCTGGTCCCTCCGTCGGGCTCATGGTCTCTCTGTCGGGCCCCTGGTCTCTCTGTCGGGCTCATGGTTTCGCTGTCGGGCCCCTGGTCTCTCTGTCGGGCTCATGGTCTCTCTGTCGGGCCCCTGGTCTCTCTGTCGGGCTCATGGTCTCTCTGTCAGGCTCATGGTCTCTCTGTCGGGCCCCTGGTCTCTCTGTCGGGCTCCTGGTCTCTCTGTCAGGCTTCTGGTCTCTCTGTCGGGCTCCTGGTCTCTCTGTCGGGCTCCTGGTCTCTCTGTCGGGCTCATGGTCTCTCTGTCGGGCTCCTGGTCTCTCTGTCGGGCCCCTGGTCTCTCTGTCGGGCTCCTGGTCTCTCTGTCGGGCTCATGGTCTCTCTGTCGGGCTCCTGGTCTCTCTGTCGGACTCCTGGTCTCTCTGTCGGGCTCCTGGTCTCTCTGTCGGGTTCCTGGTCTCTCTGTCGGGCTCCTGGTCTCTCTGTCGGGCTCCTGGTCTCTCTTTGGGCTCCTGGTCTCTCTGTCGGGGTCCTGGTCTCTCTTTGGGCTCATGGTCTCTCTGTCGGACCCCTGGTCTCTCTTTGGGCTCATGGTCTCTCTTTCGGGCCCCTGGTCTCTCCGTCGGGCTCATGGTCTCTCTTCTGGCTCATGGTCTCTCTTCGGGCTCATGGTCTCTCTGTCGGGCCCCTGGTCTCTCTGTCGGGCTCATGGTCTCTCTGTCGGGCCCCTGGTCTCTCTGTCGGGCTCATGGTCTCTCTGTCGGGCTCCTGGTCTCTCTGTCGGGCCCCTGGTCTCTCTGTCGGGCTCCTGGTCTCTCTTTCGGGCCCCTGGTCTCTCCGTCGGGCTCATGGTCTCTCTTCGGGCTCATGGTCTCTCTGTCGGGCCCCTGGTCTCTCTGTCGGGCTCATGGTCTCTCTGTCGGGCTCCTGGTCTCTCTATCGGGCCCCTGGTCTCTCTGTCGGGCTCATGGTCTCGCTGTCGGGCTCATGGTCTCTCTGTCGGGCTCATGGTCACTCTGTCGGGCCCCTGGTCTCTCTGTCGGTCTCATGGTCTCGCTGTCGGGCCCCTGGTCTCTCTGTCCGGCCCCTGGTCTCTCCGTCGGGCCCCTGGTCTCTCTTTGGGCTCATGGTCTCTCTGTCGGGCCCCTGGTCCCTCCGTCGGGCTCATGGTCTCTCTGTCGGGCCCCTGGTCTCTCTGTCGGGCTCATGGTCTCTCTGTCAGGCTCATGGTCTCTCTGTCGGGCCCCTGGTCTCTCTGTCGGGCTCCTGGTCTCTCTGTCAGGCTTCTGGTCTCTCTGTCGGGCTCCTGGTCTCTCTGTCGGGCTCCTGGTCTCTCTGTCGGGCTCATGGTCTCTCTGTCGGGCCCCTGGTCTCTCTGTCGGGCTTCTGGTCTCTCTGTCGGGCTCCTGGTCTCTCTGTCGGGCTCCTGGTCTCTCTGTCGGGCCCCTGGTCTCTCTGTCGGGCTCATGGTCTCGCTGTCGACCTCATGATCTCTCTGTCGGGCTCATGGTCTCTCTGTCGGGCCCCTGGTCTCTCTGTCGGTCTCATGGTCTCGCTGTCGGGCCCCTGGTCTCTCTGTCGGGCCCCTGGTCTCTCTGTCGGACTCCTGGTCTCTCTTTGGGCTCATGGTCTCTCTGTCGGGCCCCTGGTCTCTCTGTCGGGCTCATGGTCTCTCTGTCGGGCTCATGGTCTCTCTGTCGGGCTCATGGTCGGGCTCCTGGTCTCTCTGTCGGTCTCATGGTCTCTCTGTCGGGCCCCTGGTCTCTCTGTCGGGCCCCTGGTCTCTCTGTCGGGCCCCTGGTCTCGCTGTCGGGCTCATGGTCTTTCTGTCGGACTCCTGGTCTCTCTGTCGGGCCCCTGGTCTCTCTGTCAGGCTCATGGTCTCTCTGTCGGGCTCATGGTCTCTCTGTCGGGCTCATGGTCTCTCTGTCGGGCTCATGGTCTCTCTGTCGGGCTCATGGTCTCTCTGTCGGGCCCCTGGTCTCTCTGTCGGGCCCCTGGTCTCTCTGTCGGGCCCCTGGTCTTTCTGTCGGGCCCCTGGTCTCTCTGTCGGGCTCATGGTCTCTCTGTCGGGCTCATGGTCTCTCTGTCGGGCCCCTGGTCTCTCTGTCGGGCCCCTGGTCTCGCTGTCGGGCTCATGGTCTTTCTGTCGGACTCCTGGTCTCTCTGTCGGGCCCCTGGTCTTTCTGTCGGGCCCCTGGTCTTTCTGTCGGGCCCCTGGTCTCTCTGTCGGGCTCATGGTCTCTCAGTCGGGCTCAGGGTCTCTCTGTCGGGCTCCTGGTCTCTCTGTCGGGCTCCTGGTCTCTCTGTCGGACTCCTGGTCTTTCTGTCGGACTTCTGGTCTCTCTGTCGGGCCCCTGGTCTCTCTGTCAGGCTCATGGTCTCTCTGTCGGGCTCATGGTCTCTCTGTCGGGCTCATGGTCTCTCTGTCGGGCTCATGGTCTCTCTGTCGGGCTCATGGTCGGGCTCCTGGTCTCTCTGTCGGGCCCCTGGTCTCTCTGTCGGGCTCATGGTCTCTCTGTCGGGCCCATGGTCTCTCTTTAGGTTCCTATATCTTACATGTGTGTAATCTGTTGCAGATCAATCTATTCAGCACCGAATGTTTGCTTCTTTTTGACAATAATATTGAAAAAACCTCCATAAACTTTCATTGGTATCAGAATCAGCTTTAGTGGTCATGTTTAAATGGATTTGATTCCTTGCCCTGTATCTTTTTTCAGCAGGGGGGGGGGGGGGGGGGGGGCACAGGGAAGGAGCCTAACTGCAGGTAGAAGTGTATAAAAACAGTTGGATTAACTCAGAAACTACTGAGTGGCCAAGAACAACTAGATACCACTGAGGTTGCAACAACAATCTGGTGATGAGCAGATGAGTTGATTGAAGGCTGCTGGTAGAGGTGATTGAATAGCACTCAGGAGGGAGGAGACCACACACACACACACACACACACTTGCCAGGGGGGACCCTATGGGAGTCATAATCAATCAAGGGAAGTTAACCACACCAGGCTCTGATTGGCTCATCTTTAATCCCACAGCAGCGCTTATCGGAAGATTACTTTTAAATCACGGAAACCACTGTTTCATGTCTCGATGCCAGATCAGTGCACTCAAAGTGGGCTGATGGTCTGGACCCAGTCCAGTCAGTACCTGTTCCTGGAAGCTGAGAGCCTGGTGGACATCTTGAGGGAACCCGTCCACGATGAACCCTCCGGCCTCCTTCTCTCCAATCAGCTGACACCTCAGCTCTGAGATGGTTTCATCCTAGAAACACAGTAAGACAGCTGATTCACAGTGTCTAAAGCAAAGCAAAGTCTCTGTGTTAAAGTTGAGGGTGGTGGTTCAGGGTTTCGGTTGGTTGACTCTGACCTGTGGTCCCAGTTCTCCATGACCCATCATTTGTGAAATAACCTCCCACTTCCTGTTGGGGGAGGCATGGTTTAGCAGCTGCCTCCTCAGCAGCTCGTCCAATGAGATGACTCTGAAGCTGAAGTAATGGGCTAGCCTCGCCGCCTGACTTCCCTTCCCACTTCCTGGACCACCTGATGAGAATACAATAACATAAACCTCAACGTCCTCAGTTTGAACCTGGTCAGGGATTTCTATATGTCACTCCCCATCCTTCTCTCCCTCATGTTGTATCATCACCCTATCAGCTGTCTTCAAAAGTCATTCAGAAATATGATTTAACAAAAGAAGTACCGATGATGAAGATGATTAGGGGCCGTGGCTTCTGAGGAGGCAGGATGCTGACTTCCTGCAGGAGTCCAGAGCTTTCCGTCATGTCAGAATCTGAGTCAATGGAGAGCTGAGAACATACTGGAGGACGAGGAACAGGAGCATTAGAAGACTGTTAGCGCATACTAATTATTGGATGCCTGGTGTTGCCTCCAGAAGAACTTAGTCAAACAACTTCTCTCGTTCTCGGAATTTATTTTCCTTGATCACAAGTAAAGTAACAAGCGCTGCAATCGCGATAGCAGGGAGTCGTCCAGTCAACACGCAGGTTGACCATCCAAAAACACCCCGAACAGCCGGAAGTTCGGCTCTTTAATACACGTTTTTTCCGTCATGAACATCTAACATTTTTATTGGCTCTAACTTGTCTAACACTCTACTGGATAATCCTCTAAGCACATAATATGGCACAGTAAAAAAACAGTATAAAACGCCTTCTACGTGGGTGCGTGTGTGCGTCTATATGGGATATGGTCAAACATTAGCAAGTTATGTGTACAGGAACGGTTGGTCTAACTCAGTCTCTTCTTCGGATCCATCAATATCGAGTCTCACCATCCTCACCATTCTCCTCCAACAACTTGTACCTTTTCTGCTAACTAACAAGAGGGACATCAAATGGGACTCTGATTCAGGAATTATTATTTTCTAACACTGCAAACTAAACAGGTGTGCTGAACCAACTGAACCAACTGGGGGAGTTTTTCCTGATCCGATGTGAGGTCCCGGGATAGGATGTTATGTTACAGATTGTAAAGCCCTCCGAGGCAAACTTGTATTTGTGATGTTGGGCTATATAAAATAAACTGAATTGAATTGAACACCTGGATAACTGAACTGTAGCTGAACTCCTGGTCAACAATCAGACTCAGTAAAGTTCAGGGTGCTCAGTATCTTACCTGCTGAGCTGGAGGACTTTGTATCTCCTAGTTCCTTCCTCTTTGAGGGTGCAAGTGGGGTCACTGTAGGTCCAGGTGGAGCTGGGGAAAGGAATTCAGGACCGGTTTCGATGGGTCCAGATGGTGTTGGGCTGGTGATGGAGAACACCTGGGGTATCAGTGGGGCTGAGCCAGATGTTTTGGGCGTAATGGAGGGGAAGGGTGACCCATGTGTTTGTAATGATGCTGTTGTTGGGGGTATTGGGGACGTTAATGAGGGTATGGGTGTTGTTCTGGGGCGTAATGATGCTGTTGTTGGGGGTATTGGGGACGTTAATGAGGGTATGGGTGTTGTTCTGGGGCGTAATGATGCTGTTGTTGGGGGTCCGTCGCTCAGTCGGTGTCTCTCCAGGTGGATGAAGGCGTCCCAGGTGACCCCCTCAGGGCCCCTCAGCTCTCTGGTTGTGGTCAGGCTGACGGGGTCCTCAGGGTGATGGTGAAGAAGACCTGTCAACAAACTCTGAAACAGCTTCAGTCACGTACGTCTCCTAATCTTCTCAATTAAACTAAAAGTATAAGAAGATTTCATATTTTGTTGATTTATATGTTCAGTTTTTTAAAGTTATATAATAAAGTTGTTCATATCTTTACTTCCCTTATATTCTCTCTCTCTCCCTCTCTCCCTCTCTCTCCCTCTCTCTCTCTCCCTCCCTCTCCCTCTCTCCCTCTCTCTCTCTCTCTCTCTCTCAGTAGATCGTGTGTGAGCTGAGAGCAGGTGGTGGAGACAGAGCGTGTACGTCTTTTTCGTTATTTTCACTCTGTTAATGTTATATTTTTCACACAGTTTATTAATCACATAGTAGTTTATAGTTTTGGTGTTTGGTGTATTTGGTGGGTTTATTTTTTTCACACCGGTGTGGTGCGGGTAGCCTGGCTAGCACCATGGCATCTCATCGTAGACAACTGTATATGATACTGAACAAGCGGAACGAGGAGCTCAACCTCCGTTTCATTGTGAAAGTAGATGATTATGATTACACGATATTCGCCACTTCAGCGGGGATGAAGTGTTTCGGTTGTGGAGAGGAGGGACACACGGTGAGGGCCTATCCGAGGCGGAGCTGCCACTTTTAGACTGCGTTTTATTCAAAGGTACCTCACAGGCCCGGCAGATCTGGTGTGGAGAGATGTGGCCAGCAGCATCCTGAGGCGTGCCAATAACCTGGGTTTGGATGATGCTCTGTTTTTAATGGATCCTAAATTCTTAAAATTAACTATGTTGCCTCCTTTTTATCAGAGTGTTTTCAAGTCGTGGGCCCTTTTTAACCACAAAAGGTGCCCGGAAGCCAACTCTCTGCACTGGTTGTTGAGAGAACCACTGGTCAATGGAGCCAGGCTGGACGTCAGCGACCACACCACACACGGCCTGACGGCGGCGCTGACCCAGTCTGGACTGACCGACGCCCAGGCCCTGGGCTCTCTGCTGGGGCTGCAGTCTCTCCGAGTGGCGGGGAAGATCCTGGAGCTCTGGTCCCAGAGGCTAACGCAGAAAGACCGGCACCTCCTGATGGGCAGCCAGACCAGAAGCAACACTGCAGACCTCTACCCGGACATCATCCTGAGCCCAGGCCTGGGAGAGAAGACCGGCCCCCTTCTGAGAGTCGTACACACTGCAAAACTGACAATATATGAAGCAGACAAAGAGACTCTCTATCGCAACTGTGTGAAGTGCATCCACCAGGCCGGACTGAGCAGCAGACCTCCCACTGTGTGGGCAAAGAAGTGGGGACAAGATGGCCCCAGCCCGCAGTGGAGGCTGCTGTACAAAGCCCCCCTCAAAAAACGGACAGGCGACCTCCAGTGGAGGATCCTCCACGGTGCCGTCGCTACGAACGCTTTTATCTCTGTTCTTAACCCAGCTGTTTTTAGCGGATGCCCATTTTGCGGAGTACGTGAGACAGTCTACCACGTTTTTACTGAGTGTAAGAGACTCACCAGTCTCTTCTCTCTTTTAACATCGGTTTTTACACGCTTCGGCGTTGTTTTTACTGAGAAGATTTTTATTATGGGAGCGGGCTACAACAAAAGTTTTAAAAACAAGTGGCAGCTCCTCAATTTCGTCTCAGGCCAGGCTAAACTGGCGATTTACACAAGCAGAAAGAGGCAGGTGGAGCATGGGGATGGGCAGGAAGCGGCGGCAGTGTGGAGGACAAACCTCCGGTCAAGACTCTGGCTCGAGTTTTGTTTTTATCACCACATCTCTGACCTTGAGTCGTTCATAGAGCGGTGGTGTTTTAAAAACACACTGTGCAAGGTTTCGGACGGTCAGCTGTCATTTACAAATTTTTTAACTGACTGATGGTGTTGAAAAAGAAAAGAAAAGGGAAACGGTAGAACAAGGATTCTATTGTATTTATTGTTATTTATTACATTAACACTGATTGTATTTGTAAAACTTTGAAAATATGTAAATAAAGTGTTTTTGTAAAAATCAAAAAAAATCTCTCTCCCTCTCTCTCTCTCTCTCTCTCTCCTCTCTCTCTCGTTTCCGTTTCCGGTTGTGAGTGAGGGTGCGTGGTGAGCGTGTGAGAGGCGCGGAGTTTTGAAGTTTTTCTGTCCCATTCATCGGGGTTTTTGAACGGTTTGGCCGCCTGGCTTAGTGCAGGTGGTCGGGCTGTTCTGTTCGGAGTCTTTTTTTCAGTTTTTTCCGAGGCGTCTCGGAGGAATGGCGTCATCCGAGACGCCGCCTCCCTCTCTCCGGCAAGGAGTAAGGATCGTCCCGCCGGGGAGCGGCGTGTCCGTTGAGGAGGTGCTGCTGGCGGTGGGGGAGCGGGTCGGCCACCGGAACTTGAGTTTCGCGTCCCGCATGAGCGGAGCGGTGGTGGCGTTCCTGCGGGACGAGCCTCTCGTGCGCCAGCTGGTAGAGAGCGGCGTGACCATCAGGGGCGCGGCGGTGCAGGTGTCCCCGCTGTCCGCCCCCTCCACGAGGATCACCGTGTCGGGAGTGCCGCCGTTCATCTCCAACGAGGCGGTAATGGAGGAGCTGCAGAGGTTCGGGAAGTTTGCCAGCGGGCTGAAGACGGTGAACTTGGGGTGCAGGGACCAGAGGCTAGGGCACGTCCGGTCTCTGAGGAGGCAGGTCTTCATGTTCCTGGGCTCGCCTTCTCAGAGCCTGGACGTGTCCTTCAGGGTGAGGCATGGAGAGGCCTCCTACATCCTGTACGCCAGCTCGAACCAGCGCTGCTGCTTCCAGTGCGGGGGGCTGGGGCACCAGAGGGCTGGGTGCACGCGAGGGAGGCGCTCTGCTGGGAAGGGAGCGGCGGCGCCCGCTGAAGAGGGGCCTGCTGGGCCCGCTGAAGAGGGGCCTGCTGGGTCCGCTGAAGAGGGGCCTGCGGTGTCCGTTGAAGAGGGGCCTGCTGGGTCCGCGGAGGAGGGGCCTGCGGGGTCCGCGGAAGAGGGGCCTGCTGGGTCCGCGGAAGAGGGGCCTGCTGGGCCCGCTGAAGGGGGGCCTGCTGGGCCCGCTGAGGAGGGGCCGGCTGAGGACAGCGGTCCGGCTGAGTTTGCGGGCGGCGAAGCGGAGGAGGAGATGCCACTGGAAGCTAGTGGGCTTGAGAACGAAGCACCCATAGACATCTACCCTCTAGAAGCCATCAGCCGGTTTCTAGATGCAACACTTTAGTTAGAACATGACTAAAGTTATAAACATGACTAAAGTTAGAACATGACTAAAGTTATAAACATGACTAAAGTTAGAACATGACTAAAGTTATAAACATGACTAAAGTTAGAACATGACTAAAGTTAGAACATGACTAAAGTTACAACATGACTAAAGTTAGAACATGACTAAAGTTATAAACATGACTAAAGTTAGAACATGACTAAAGTTATAAACATGACTAAAGTTAGAACATGACTAAAGTTAGAAACATGACTAAAGTTAGAACATGACTAAAGTTATAAACATGACTAAAGTTAGAACATGACTAAAGTTATAAACATGACTAAAGTTATAAACATGACTAAAGTTAGAACATGACTAAAGTTATAAACATGACTAAAGTTATAAACATGACTAAAGTTATAAACATGACTAAAGTTAGAACATGACTAAAGTTATAAACATGACTAAAGTTATAAACATGACTAAAGTTAGAACCATGACTAAAGTTAGAACATGACTAAAGTTATAAACATGACTAAAGTTAGAACATGACTAAAGTTATAAACATGACTAAAGTTATAAACATGACTAAAGTTAGAACATGACTAAAGTTATAAACATGACTAAAGTTATAAACATGACTAAAGTTATAACATGACTAAAGTTAGAACATGACTAAAGTTATAAACATGACTAAAGTTATAAACATGACTAAAGTTAGAACATGACTAAAGTTATAAACATGACTAAAGTTAGAACATGACTAAAGTTAGAACATGACTAAAGTTATAAACATGACTAAAGTTAGACATGACTAAAGTTATAAACATGACTAAAGTTATAAACATGACTAAAGTTAGAACATGACTAAAGTTAGAACATGACTAAAGTTATAAACATGACTAAAGTTATAAACATGACTAAAGTTATAAACATGACTAAAGTTAGAACATGACTAAAGTTATAAACATGACTAAAGTTAGAACATGACTAAAGTTATAAACATGACTAAAGTTAGAACCATGACTAAAGTTAGAACATGACTAAAGTTATAAACATGACTAAAGTTATAAACATGACTAAAGTTAGAACATGACTAAAGTTATAACCATGACTAAAGTTATAAACATGACTAAAGTTATAAACATGACTAAAGTTATAACATGACTAAAGTTATAAACATGACTAAAGTTATAAACATGACTAAAGTTAGAACATGACTAAAGTTAGAACATGACTAAAGTTATAAACATGACTAAAGTTATAACCATGACTAAAGTTATAAACATGGCTAAAGTTAGAACATGACTAAAGTTATAAACATGACTAAAGTTATAACATGACTAAAGTTATAACCATGACTAAAGTTATAAACATGACTAAAGTTAGAACATGACTAAAGTTATAAACATGACTAAAGTTATAAACATGACTAAAGTTAGAACATGACTAAAGTTATAAACATGACTAAAGTTATAACATGACTAAAGTTATAACCATGACTAAAGTTATAAACATGACTAAAGTTAGAACATTACTAAAGTTATAACCATGACTAAAGTTATAAACATGACTAAAGTTAGAACATGACTAAAGTTATAACATGACTAAAGTTATAACCATGACTAAAGTTATAAACATGACTAAAGTTAGAACATGACTAAAGTTATAAACATGACTAAAGTTATAAACATGACTAAAGTTAGAACCATGACTAAAGTTAGAACATGACTAAAGTTATAAACATGACTAAAGTTATAAACATGACTAAAGTTAGAACATGACTAAAGTTATAACCATGACTAAAGTTATAAACATGACTAAAGTTATAAACATGACTAAAGTTAGAACATGACTAAAGTTATAAACATGACTAAAGTTATAAACATGACTAAAGTTAGAACCATGACTAAAGTTAGAACATGACTAAAGTTATAAACATGACTAAAGTTATAAACATGACTAAAGTTAGAACCATTACTAAAGTTAGAACATGACTAAAGTTAGAACCATGACTAAAGTTAGAACATGACTAAAGTTATAAACATGACTAAAGTTAGAACCATGACTGAAGTTATAACATGACTAAAGTTATAAACATGACTAAAGTTAGAACATGACTAAAGTTAGAACCATGACTAAAGTTAGAACATGACTAAAGTTATAAACATGACTAAGTTATAAACATGACTAAAGTTATAAACATGACTAAAGTTAGAACATGACTAAAGTTAGAACCATGACTAAAGTTAGAACATGACTAAAGTTATAAACATGACTAAAGTTATAAACATGACTAAAGTTAGAACCATGACTAAAGTTAGAACATGACTAAAGTTATAAACATGACTAAAGTTATAAACATGACTAAAGTTAGAACCATTACTAAAGTTAGAACATGACTAAAGTTAGAACCATGACTAAAGTTAGAACATGACTAAAGTTATAAACATGACTAAAGTTAGAACATGACTAAAGTTATAAACATGACAAAAGTTAGAACCATGACTAAAGTTATAACATGACTAAAGTTATAACATGACTAAAGTTATAAACATGACTAAAGTTAGAACATGACTAAAGTTATAAACATGACTAAAGTTAGAACATGACTAAAGTTATAAACATGACTAAAGTTAGAACATGACTAAAGTTAGAACCATGACTAAAGTTATAAACATGACTAAAGTTATAAACATGACTAAAGTTAGAACATGACTAAAGTTATAAACATGACTAAAGTTAGAACATGACTAAAGTTATAAACATGACTAAAGTTATAAACATGACTAAAGTTAGAACATGACTAAAGTTATAAACATGACTAAAGTTATAAACATGACTAAAGTTAGAACATGACTAAAGTTATAAACATGACTAAAGTTATAAACATGACTAAAGTTAGAACATGACTAAAGTTATAAACATGACTAAAGTTAGAACATGACTAAAGTTATAAACATGACTAAAGTTAGAACCATGACTAAAGTTAGAACATGATTAAAGTTATAAACATGACTAAAGTTATAAACATGACTAAAGTTAGAACATGACTAAAGTTATAAACATGACTAAAGTTATAAACATGACTAAAGTTATAACATGACTAAAGTTATAACCATGACTAAAGTTATAAACATGACTAAAGTTATAAACATGACTAAAGTTATAACATGACTAAAGTTAGAACATGACTAAAGTTATAAACATGACTAAAGTTATAACCATGACTAAAGTTATAAACATGGCTAAAGTTAGAACATGACTAAAGTTATAAACATGACTAAAGTTATAACATGACTAAAGTTATAACCATGACTAAAGTTATAAACATGACTAAAGTTAGAACATGACTAAAGTTATAAACATGACTAAAGTTATAAACATGACTAAAGTTAGAACATGACTAAAGTTATAAACATGACTAAAGTTATAAACATGACTAAAGTTATAACATGACTAAAGTTATAACCATGACTAAAGTTTTAAACATGACTAAAGTTAGAACATGACTAAAGTTATAACCATGACTAAAGTTATAAACATGACTAAAGTTAGAACATGACTAAAGTTATAACATGACTAAAGTTAGAACCATGACTAAAGTTACAAACATGACTAAAGTTAGAACATGACTAAAGTTATAAACATGACTAAAGTTATAAACATGACTAAAGTTAGAACCATGACTAAAGTTAGAACATGACTAAAGTTATAAACATGACTAAAGTTATAAACATGACTAAAGTTAGAACATGACTAAAGTTATAACCATGACTAAAGTTATAAACATGACTAAAGTTATAAACATGACTAAAGTTAGAACATGACTAAAGTTATAAACATGACTAAAGTTATAAACATGACTAAAGTTAGAACCATGACTAAAGTTAGAACATGACTAAAGTTATAAACATGACTAAAGTTATAAACATGACTAAAGTTAGAACCATTACTAAAGTTAGAACATGACTAAAGTTAGGACCATGACTAAAGTTAGAACATGACTAAAGTTATAAACATGACTAAAGTTATAAACATGACTAAAGTTAGAACCATGACTGAAGTTATAACATGACTAAAGTTATAAACATGACTAAAGTTATAAACATGACTAAAGTTAGAACATGACTAAAGTTAGAACCATGACTAAAGTTAGAACATGACTAAAGTTATAAACATGACTAAAGTTATAAACATGACTAAAGTTAGAACCATGACTAAAGTTAGAACATGACTAAAGTTATAAACATGACTAAAGTTATAAACATGACTAAAGTTAGAACCATTACTAAAGTTATAACATGACTAAAGTTAGAACCATGACTAAAGTTATAACATGACTAAAGTTATAAACATGACTAAAGTTATAACATGACTAAAGTTATAAACATGACTAAAGTTAGAACCATGACTAAAGTTATAACATGACTAAAGTTATAACATGACTAAAGTTATAAACATGACTAAAGTTAGAACATGACTAAAGTTATAAACATGACTAAAGTTAGAACATGACTAAAGTTATAAACATGACTAAAGTTAGAACATGACTAAAGTTAGAACCATGACTAAAGTTATAAACATGACTAAAGTTATAAACATGACTAAAGTTAGAACATGACTAAAGTTATAAACATGACTAAAGTTAGAACATGACTAAAGTTATAAACATGACTAAAGTTAGAACCATGACTAAAGTTAGAACATGACTAAAGTTATAAACATGACTAAAGTTATAAACATGACTAAAGTTAGAACATGACTAAAGTTATAACCATGACTAAAGTTATAAACATGACTAAAGTTATAAACATGACTAAAGTTATAACATGACTAAAGTTAGAACATGACTAAAGTTATAAACATGACTAAAGTTATAAACATGACTAAAGTTAGAACATGACTAAAGTTATAAACATGACTAAAGTTATAACATGACTAAAGTTATAACATGACTAAAGTTATAACCATGACTAAAGTTATAAACATGACTAAAGTTATAAACATGACTAAAGTTATAAACATGACTAAAGTTATAAACATGACTAAAGTTAGAACATGACTAAAGTTACAACATGACTAAAGTTAGAACATGACTAAAGTTATAAACATGACTAAAGTTATAAACATGACTAAAGTTAGAACATGACTAAAGTTAGAACCATGACTAAAGTTAGAACATGACTAAAGTTAGAACCATGACTAAAGTTATAAACATGACTAAAGTTATAAACATGACTAAAGTTAGAACATGACTAAAGTTAGAACATGACTAAAGTTATAAACATGACTAAAGTTAGACCATGACTAAAGTTAGAACATGACTAAAGTTATAAACATGACTAAAGTTAGAACATGACTAAAGTTATAAACATGACTAAAGTTAGAACATGACTAAAGTTAGAACCATGACTAAAGTTATAAACATGACTAAAGTTAGAACATGACTAAAGTTATAAACATGACTAAAGTTAGAACATGACTAAAGTTAGAACCATGACTAAAGTTATAAACATGACTAAAGTTAGAACATGACTAAAGTTATAAACATGACTAAAGTTAGAACATGACTAAAGTTAGAACCATGACTAAAGTTAGAACATGACTAAAGTTATAAACATGACTAAAGTTATAAACATGACTAAAGTTAGAACATGACTAAAGTTAGAACCATGACTAAAGTTAGAACATGACTAAAGTTATAAACATGACTAAAGTTATAAACATGACTAAAGTTAGAACATGACTAAAGTTATAAACATGACTAAAGTTATAAACATGACTAAAGTTAGAACATGACTAAAGTTAGAACATGACTAAAGTTATAAACATGACTAAAGTTAGAACATGACTAAAGTTATAAACATGACTAAAGTTAGAACATGACTAAAGTTAGAACATGACTAAAGTTATAAACATGACTAAAGTTATAAACATGACTAAAGTTAGAACCATGACTAAAGTTAGAACATGACTAAAGTTATAAACATGACTAAAGTTAGAACATGACTAAAGTTAGAACCATGACTAAAGTTATAAACATGACTAAAGTTATAAACATGACTAAAGTTAGAACATGACTAAAGTTATAAACATGACTAAAGTTAGAACATGACTAAAGTTATAACATGACTAAAGTTATAACCATGACTAAAGTTATAAACATGACTAAAGTTAGAACATGACTAAAGTTATAAACATGACTAAAGTTATAAACATGACTAAAGTTAGAACATGACTAAAGTTATAAACATGACTAAAGTTATAACATGACTAAAGTTATAACCATGACTAAAGTTATAAACATGACTAAAGTTAGAACATGACTAAAGTTATAACCATGACTAAAGTTATAAACATGACTAAAGTTATAACATGACTAAAGTTATAACATGACTAAAGTTATAACCATGACTAAAGTTATAAACATGACTAAAGTTATAAACATGACTAAAGTTAGAACATGACTAAAGTTATAAACATGACTAAAGTTATAAACATGACTAAAGTTAGAACATGACTAAAGTTATAAACATGACTAAAGTTAGAACATGACTAAAGTTATAAACATGACTAAAGTTAGAACATGACTAAAGTTAGAACATGACTAAAGTTATAAACATGACTAAAGTTATAAACATGACTAAAGTTAGAACCATGACTAAAGTTAGAACATGACTAAAGTTATAAACATGACTAAAGTTAGAACATGACTAAAGTTAGAACCATGACTAAAGTTATAAACATGACTAAAGTTATAAACATGACTAAAGTTAGAACATGACTAAAGTTATAAACATGACTAAAGTTAGAACATGACTAAAGTTATAACATGACTAAAGTTATAACCATGACTAAAGTTATAAACATGACTAAAGTTAGAACATGACTAAAGTTATAAACATGACTAAAGTTATAAACATGACTAAAGTTAGAACATGACTAAAGTTATAAACATGACTAAAGTTATAACATGACTAAAGTTATAACCATGACTAAAGTTATAAACATGACTAAAGTTAGAACATGACTAAAGTTATAACCATGACTAAAGTTATAAACATGACTAAAGTTAGAACATGACTAAAGTTAGAACATGACTAAAGTTATAACCATGACTAAAGTTATAAACATGACTAAAGTTAGAACATGACTAAAGTTATAAACATGACTAAAGTTATAAACATGACTAAAGTTAGAACATGACTAAAGTTATAAACATGACTAAAGTTATAAACATGACTAAAGTTAGAACATGACTAAAGTTATAACCATGACTAAAGTTATAAACATGACTAAAGTTATAAACATGACTAAAGTTAGAACATGACTAAAGTTATAAACATGACTAAAGTTATAAACATGACTAAAGTTAGAACCATGACTAAAGTTAGAACCATTACTAAAGTTAGAACATGACTAAAGTTAGAACCATGACTAAAGTTAGAACATGACTAAAGTTATAAACATGACTAAAGTTATAAACATGACTAAAGTTAGAACCATGACTGAAGTTATAACATGACTAAAGTTATAAACATGACTAAAGTTATAAACATGACTAAAGTTAGAACATGACTAAAGTTAGAACCATGACTAAAGTTAGAACATGACTAAAGTTATAAACATGACTAAAGTTATAAACATGACTAAAGTTAGAACATGACTAAAGTTAGAACATGACTAAAGTTAGAACCATGACTAAAGTTATAAACATGACTAAAGTTAGAACATGACTAAAGTTATAACCATGACTAAAGTTAGAACATGACTAAAGTTAGAACATGACTAAAGTTAGAACCATGACTAAAGTTATAAACATGACTAAAGTTAGAACATGACTAAAGTTATAAACATGACTAAAGTTAGAACATGACTAAAGTTAGAACATGACTAAAGTTAGAACCATGACTAAAGTTATAAACATGACTAAAGTTAGAACATGACTAAAGTTATAAACATGACTAAAGTTAGAACATGACTAAAGTTAGAACATGACTAAAGTTATAACCATGACTAAAGTTAGAACATGACTAAAGTTAGAACATGACTAAAGTTATAAACATGACTAAAGTTAGAACATGACTAAAGTTATAAACATGACTAAAGTTAGAACATGACTAAAGTTAGAACATGACTAAAGTTATAAACATGACTAAAGTTAGAACATGACTAAAGTTAGAACATGACTAAAGTTATAAACATGACTAAAGTTATAAACATGACTAAAGTTAGAACATGACTAAAGTTAGAACATGACTAAAGTTAGAACCATGACTAAAGTTATAAACATGACTAAAGTTAGAACATGACTAAAGTTATAAACATGACTAAAGTTAGAACATGACTAAAGTTATAAACATGACTAAAGTTAGAACATGACTAAAGTTAGAACATGACTAAAGTTATAAACATGACTAAAGTTAGAACATGACTAAAGTTATAAACATGACTAAAGTTAGAACATGACTAAAGTTAGAACATGACTAAAGTTATAAACATGACTAAAGTTAGAACATGACTAAAGTTATAAACATGACTAAAGTTAGAACATGACTAAAGTTAGAACATGACTAAAGTTATAAACATGACTAAAGTTATAAACATGACTAAAGTTAGAACATGACTAAAGTTATAAACATGACTAAAGTTAGAACATGACTAAAGTTAGAACCATCACACGTAAGTAGCTCAGACCGCTGCGCCCTCAGCTGTGAACATTACATTTTGGTGCCTGCTGAAGACAACAGTCGTTACGGCTCAGCACCACCGGTATGACGTACATGAACAATGCATACCGTATGTAACGGGGTTGAACCGGTACACCTCACAGCCCTAAGAATACACACACAGTATATCTCACTTGAAATAATTTAGTTGTTTGAAATAGCAATTTGAAGTAGGCTATACTAGTCAAAAGTACATCTTGATTAAAGTTTTAAGTACTCCTTACTCATTATTTTAGTTACTTAAACTCAAGTGTAAGTACACTACACTAAACAAACATGTGTTAGTACAACATACACTACATAGTCAACTTTACTTGCCTGTAACAAGTTCCTTTACTTGATTCTTCTAAGGCAATCGGTTTGCAAGCTTTTTTTAAGTAAGGTTAACTAATCAGATTTTACAGTGTGTGTGTGTGTGTGTGTGTGTGTGTGTGTGTGTGTGTGTGTGTGTGTGTGTGTGTGCGTGCGTGCGTGTGTGTGTGTGTATGTGTTTGGGTGGGGGGAGGCTAGATTTGGAAGCCTCTCTTTGGTCGCGATGGCTACCATGATGTAAGCCCAGAGGGGGAGTTTGTCCTCTCTCTTTCTCTTCCATTGTGTGTGTGTGTGTGTGTGTGTGTGTGTGTGTGTGTGTGTGTGTGTGTGTGTGTGTGTGTGTGTGTGATAAAGCGTCACCCAGCCAATGAAACTTCAGTCGTGTAGAAACGAGACGACAGTGAAGAAGTAAAACAACAGAAAAGAGAAAAGAGTTTGAAAGGAAAGAAGAAGAAGAAGAAGAAGAAGAAGAAGAAGAAGAAGAAGAAGAAGAAGAAGAAGAAGAAGAAGAGAACGTGTTGATGATGAGGTGAAGTAACTCAGACTCTCAGACTTTCCGACTCGTTAACGTTGAGACTTTTAAAGGAACAGCTGGTTCTTGTATGTGGTATAGAGGGCTGTGCTTCCTCTGGCGGCCACTAGGGGCAGCAGCCGCTACATGTGTGAGTCCTTTGTGTCGCGATGAGACGCAGTGACCTACTTTAATGGACCTCAGGGTTTCATCACCACGTTGAAACAGGTCAACGTTCACAAAGAGGAAAACCAATCCCACATGACAACAAGCTAACATGCTTTTGATAATGACGCTACAAAATGCTGTGTTTGTCAACATGATTGGCTTTTTCCAACGCATTATAAACAAATGTCTCTTCGTGGAATGGAAGTCTGAGCGGGTGGGCGTGGCTCACAGGGCGCCATGATGACCCGTTCTTCACGATGGAGTCATGTCGTTTTGTGCGAACAAATTTTAAGACCTGAAGGTCATTTTATTTCCACAGGCTGTGAACGGTAGAATACACATTCTGAAACCTGATATTGAACTGTGTGATTGATCCGATTATCTTGGTCACTTATGACGGGGTTTGAACCGCCGACATTGTGGTTAATAGACAATCTCTCCATGTGGCCTAAATCTCTCTTCGCCCTCGATGGACGTCAGAAGAAGTGGTGACGAAAGGTACGACTCAGGTGTTTGATCTGGGACTCACTTCTTGCTCTTCTCTCTTTCTGACCAGATGTAGCCCCTCCCACTGATGACAGCAGTGGTTTTAGTCCCGCCCACACCATCATGGCCGGCTTCCCTCCTCCCTCCCTGTCTTCACCGTCTCATCAGAATGGGAGGATCAGGGGAAAGACCCCTAGATGCTCTCCGGCCCCCCACCACAATGGCAGTCTGGAGACCAGACCAGGACACCCGAGCCCTGTTCCTGTGCTTCCTTCTGTGCTCAGCAGCAGAACCTCAGCCTCCACCTCACCCCTCAGGACCCTCCGGGGTCTAATGACTCCTGGGCCAAGTCCTGGTCCTGAAGGCAGCCCCAGCTCCCCCAGGCCCCGAGGTCAGAGCCTGGGCTCCAGGACCAGAGCCATGACTTCCAGAATCAAGGTAATGGTCTGCTGCCATAAACCATCAAACGCTTCCCAGATTGATCTGGAATCAAATTGTTCTGGTTTATACTGAACCTTCAACGGGCTTTCACATCTCAGACCCTCGACTTTGAAAAAAGCTCAGGAAGAGCTGTAAAGATTTGCAAAATAGACCAACATTGTAAAGTTACGGTTTTGACACTTAGTATGATCAAATATGAATATATTGTAAACATGTAAAGAATGGATGTGAGATCATGTTGAGCCTCTTTGGTTCCAGACCTGATCCAGAGCCTTATGGTCACAATGTAATGTGAAGCTCAGTGATTCTTGAACCTTGTGATTGTTCATCATGTGGATTCATGTTCTCATTGTCTATGAGAGCATGGATTCATAACTCAGGCTGGTCCCCGTGTCGTCGTGTAGCGTAGGAGCAGCCGGCCGGAGGAGCCGGAGGAGCCGGAGGCCTTGTTGGACCTCATCCTGGAGTGTCAGGGTCAGAGACTGGAGGACCAGAGAGCCAGCCTGAGCCTTCTGCCTGACCCAGGACCAGCTGTTCTCTGTGGAGCCTGCAGACCCGAGCAGCCCCGCTGGCCCAGTCTGGACTTTTACTACACGCTCATCCACTACCAGGTACCGGCATGGCGGGAGGAAACACTCTTGGAGCCGAGTGTGGTTAGGCAAGGAAGGGTCATGACACAACACATCATTTTTTTCTTCCCTAGCATATATTTTTTATTTATATACTGTTGTTAACTTGCTGTTGCTCCAGAGTGCCTGTTATATTGTTCTGATAACATTACTTTAAAATAAAAGCGCGCAATACACTAGTTTTTACTTCATTATTGAATTTGGCGCATAATGCGATAATCTCAGAAAAATAATGTGATTAATCAGTTAATTTTTTTCAACTTTGCCCAGCCCTAATATATATATATATATATATATATATATATATATATATATATATATATATATATATATATATATATATAGTAGTAAGTAAGTAAGTAAGCTTTTATTTGTATAGCGCCTTTCACAGACCAGGATCACAAAGCGCATATTAGGTCCAGTCTCATGGGGTCTGTCTCCAGTCTCACGGGTCTGTCTCCCGTCTAACGTGTCTGTCTCCCGTCTAACGGGTCTGTCTCCAGTCTAACGGGTCTGTCTCCCGTCTAACGGGTCTGTCTCCCGTCTAACGGGTCTGTCTCCCGTCTCACGGGTCTGTCTCCCGTCTAACGGGTCTGTCTCCCGTCTCACGGGTCTGTCTCCCGTCTAACGGGTCTGTCTCCCGTCTAACGGGTCTGTCTCCCGTCTAACGGGTCTGTCTCCCGTCTAACGGGTCTGTCTCCAGTCTCACGGGTCTGTCTCCCGTCTAACGGGTCTGTCTCCCGTCTAACGGGTCTGTCTCCCGTCTAACGTGTCTGTCTCCCGTCTAACGGGTCTGTCTCCCGTCTCACGGGTCTGTCTCCAGTCTAACGGGTCTGTCTCCCGTCTCACGGGTCTGTCTCCCGTCTAACGGGTCTGTCTCCCGTCTAACGGGTCTGTCTCCCGTCTAACGGGTCTGTCTCCCGTCTAACGTGTCTGTCTCCCGTCTCACGGGTCTGTCTCCCGTCTAACGTGTCTGTCTCCCGTCTCACGGGTCTGTCTCCCGTCTCACGGGTCTGTCTCCCGTCTAACGGGTCTGTCTTCAGTCTAACGGGTCTGTCTCCCGTCTCACGGGTCTGTCTCCCGTCTAACGGGTCTGTCTCCCGTCTCACGGGTCTGTCTCCCGTCTAACGGGTCTGTCTCCCGTCTCACGGGTCTGTCTCCAGTCTAACGGGTCTGTCTCCCGTCTCACGGGTCTGTCTCCAGTCTAACGGGTCTGTCTCCCGTCTAACGGGTCTGTCTTCAGTCTAACGGGTCTGTCTCCCGTCTCACGGGTCTGTCTCCCGTCTAACGGGTCTGTCTCCCGTCTAACGGGTCTGTCTTCAGTCTAACGGGTCTGTCTCCCGTCTAACGGGTCTGTCTCCCGTCTCACGGGTCTGTCTTCAGTCTAACGGGTCTGTCTCCCGTCTCACGGGTCTGTCTCCCGTCTCACGGGTCTGTCTTCAGTCTAACGGGTCTGTCTCCCGTCTCACGGGTCTGTCTCCAGTCTAACGGGTCTGTCTCCCGTCTAACGTGTCTGTCTCCCGTCTCACGGGTCTGTCTCCCGTCTCACGGGTCTGTCTCCAGTCTCACGGGTCTGTCTCCCGTCTCACGGGTCTGTCTCCAGTCTAACGGGTCTGTCTCCCGTCTCACGGGTCTGTCTCCCGTCTCACGGGTCTGTCTCCAGTCTCACGGGTCTGTCTCCCGTCTCACGGGTCTGTCTCCCGTCTAACGTGTCTGTCTCCCGTCTCACGGGTCTGTCTCCAGTCTCACGGGGTCTGTCTCCCAACTCACGGGGTCTGTCTCCAGTCTCACGGGGTCTGTCTCCAGTCTAACGGGTCTGTCTCCCATCTCACGGGGTCTGTCTCCAGTCTCACGGGGTCTGTCTCCAGTCTCACGGGGTCTGTCTCCAGTCTCACAGGATGGAGGACCAGAGGTGCCCCCTTCCTGATCTGGATGACGTGGTGGGTTCAGTTCCTGATGGTCAGCAGGAGTTCTTCAGTTTGATTCAGAGGGTTCAGTCCAGGAGAATGGACGAGCAAAGAGCCTCGCTGCTGTCGACAAACCCTGAGGACGCCCGTCAACATCAACACCCCCATCCTCTTCCTCATCAGAGATAAGAAGCCGAGTCTGAAAGAGTTCATCGGAGCCCCACTGAGCTCCTAGTGGCCTGGAAGACTGTCCTGTCCCTGACTGTCAGACTGTGCGGCCAAGACCAGTCCTGGTTTCCTGTTCTCTAAACCTAACCTGGACCTGAACCAAGACCTGAGTCTGGTTCCGTGTTCTCTAACCCTAACCCTTCTGTCATGTAGTGTAAATCAATCAGACTTAAAGTCTAAATCGACATCGTATTGTAACATGTTACTGACTTTCTAAATATATTTATTTAACACACATCAGATTCCGTTCTTATTTAATTTTGACCAACTGATGACCAGATGAGAAGTAAACACGGCTGTAACAACTAAAGATACCTAAGAGATTAATTTGTAGTGAAAACAAACTGGACTTTGAATAAAGATCATTGTGTGATTGTTGTGTATTATTAAAGAACACACACACACACACACACCAGGTCCAAAATAGAAGAGGAACTTTACTTTAATGAACGTACAGAAGTACTCGCAGCTAAATTACATAAAAGTACTCATCATAAAAGAAAAAGAAAAATGTACCTTTATTGACCGCGGAGGAGAAAGTTCATGGATTCATGGTCCAGGTAACATATGGTCCAGGTAACACTATGGTCCAGGTAACATATGGTCCAGGTAACATATGGTCCAGGTAACACTATGGTCCAGGTAACACTATGGTCCATGTAAAATTATGGTCCATGTAAAACTATGGTCCATGTAACACTATGGTCCAGGTAACACTATGGTCCAGGTAACACTATGGTCCATGTAAAACTATGGTCCAGGTAACATATGGTCCAGGTAACACTATGGTCCATGTAACACTATGGTCCAGGTAACACTATGGTCCATGTAACACTATGGTCCAGGTAACACTATGGTCCAGGTAACACTATGGTCCAGGTAACATATGGTCCAGGTAACACTATGGTCCAGGTAACACTATGGTCCAGGTAACATATGGTCCAGGTAACACTATGGTCCATGTAAAACTATGGTCCAGGTAACATATGGTCCAGGTAACACTATGGTCCATGTAACACTATGGTCCATGTAAAACTATGGTCCAGGTAACATATGGTCCAGGTAACACTATGGTCCAGGTAACATATGGTCCAGGTAACACTATGGTCCAGGTAACACGATGGTCCAGGTAACATATGGTCCAGGTAACACTATGGTCCAGGTAACATATGGTCCAGGTAACACTATGGTCCAGGTAACACTATGGTCCAGGTAACATATGGTCCAGGTAACACTATGGTCCAGGTAACACTATGGTCCATGTAACACTATGGTCCATGTAACACTATGGTCCAGGTAACATATGGTCCAGGTAACACTATGGTCCATGTAACACTATGGTCCAGGTAACATATGGTCCAGGTAACATATGGTCCAGGTAACACTATGGTCCATGTAACACTATGGTCCAGGTCCAGGTAACATATGGTCCATGTAACACTATGGTCCATGTAACACTATGGTCCAGGTAACATATGGTCCAGGTAACATATGGTCCAGGTAACACTATGGTCCAGGTAACATATGGTCCAGGTAACACTATGGTCCATGTAACATATGGTCCAGGTAACACTATGGTCCAGGTAACACTATGGTCCAGGTAACATATGGTCCATGTAACACTATGGTCCAGGTAACATATGGTCCAGGTAACATATGGTCCAGGTAACACTATGGTCCATGTAACATATGGTCCAGGTAACACTATGGTCCAGGTAACACTATGGTCCATGTAACACTATGGTCCAGGTAACACTATGGTCCATGTAACACTATGGTCCAGGTAACACTATGGTCCAGGTAACATATGGTCCATGTAACACTATGGTCCAGGTAACACTATGGTCCAGGTAACATATGGTCCAGGTAATTTTTCAATTCAATTCAGTTTATTTTATATAGCCCAACATCACAAATACAAGTTTGCCTCGGAGGGCTTTACAATCTGTAACATAACATCCCTGTCCCGGGACCTCACATCGGATCAGGAAAAACTCCCCTAGAAAGATAGTAAAAACCCTTTCACAGGGAAAAAAGGGAAGAAACCTGAGGGAGAGCAACAGAGGAGGATCCCTCTCCCCGGATGGACAGAAGCAATAGATGTCATGTGGCCAGAATGAATAGCGTAGTTACAGCACATTCAATGAATATGACAGAAATTATTCATATAATGAGTATTAGGCATGGTCCATGATCCTGATAATCCATGAAGCAGAAGGCGGTAGAGAGGAGGGGGGCATCAGAAGGGCCATGGAAGCAGGCAGGACCAGTTCCAGGCCGGTTCCATCAGCATTGCCATGGCAGCAGGCAGGACCGGTTCCAGGCAGCCATGGATCCATGGCAGGAGGGGTGGGTGGGGGGGCGGCAGGACCCGGGCCAGGACCCGGGGTAGGACCCGGGGCAGGACCGGTTCCAGGCAGCCATGAATCCATGGAAAAAGAAAGTAGAGTTAGTAATGTGCATTGAAGAGACAATAGTTTATCCAGATGGAGAGAAAGAAGAGGAGAGGAGGAGTGAAAGAGGAAGAGAAGAGGAGCGAAAGAGGAAGAGAAGAGGAGCTCAGTGTATCCTAAGATGTCCCCCAGCAGTCTAGGCCTATAGCAGCATATCTAGGGGCTGGACCAGGGCAAACCTGAGCCAGCCCTAACTATAAGCCTGAAACAGCCCTAAGTATAAGCGCTATCAAAGAGGAAAGTCTTAAGTCTACTCTTAAATGAGGTGACTGTGTCTGCCCCCCGGACTGAAAGTGGAAGCTGATTCCACAGAAGAGGAGCACGATAACTGAAAGCTCTAGCCCCCAACCTACTTTTTAAGACTCTGGGAACCACAAGTAACCCTGCATTCAGTGAGCGTAACGCTCTGGTGGGGTAATATGGCACTATAAGCTCTTTAAGATATGATGGTGCATCACCAGCTAAGGCTTTATAGGTGAGGAGGAGGATTTTAAATATGATTCTCGATCTTACAGGAAGCCAGTGGAGAGCAGCTAGTACAGGAGTAATGTGATCTCTCTTCCGAGTCCTTGTTAGTACACGAGCTGCAGCATTCTGGATCAGCTGGAGAGACCCAAGGGACTTTCCGGAGCAGCCTGATAATACGGAGTTACAGTAATCCAGTCTTGAAGTAACAAATGCGTGGATCAATGTTTCTGCATCGCTTTGAGACAGGATGTGCCGGATCTTTGAGATGTTCCGTAGGTGAAAAAAGGCAGTCCTTGAGATCTGTTTCACGTGGGAGCCAAAGGATAGGTCCTGGTCAAAAATAACTCCGAGATTCCTTACGGTGGTGGTGGATGCCAGAGCGATGCCATCCAGGGAAACCATATCGTCAGATAGTTGATTTCTGAGGTGTTCTGGGCCGAGTAGAATAACTTCAGTCTTGTCAGAGTTCAGCAACAGGAAGTTGCAGGTCATCCAGGTTTTGATGTCTTTAAGACACGCTTGAAGTTTAGTGACCTGGTGGATTTCATCTGGCTTGATTGACAGATATAGTTGAGTATCATCGGCATAACAGTGAAAGTTTATGGAGTGTTTTCTGATAATATTGCCTAAAGGAAGCATATACAAGGTGAATAAAATTGGTCCAAGCACAGAACCTTGTGGAACTCCATGACGAACGGCGGTGGTCATCGAGGCCTCATCGTTTACAAATACAAACTGAGATCGATCTGATAAATACGACTTAAACCAGCTTAATGCTGTACCTTTAATACCAATTGACTGGTCTAGTCTCTGTAATAAGATGCCATGGTCAATGGTGTCAAATGCTGCACTAAGGTCTAACAGGACAAGTACAGAGACAAGTCCCCTATCTGATGCAACTAGAAGGTCATTAGTAATTGTCACTAGTGCTGTCTCTGTGCTATGATGCTTTCTAAATCCTGACTGAAATTCCTCAAATAAACTATTGTTATGTAAAAAGTCGCACAACTGATTTGCGACTACCTTCTCCAGTATCTTAGAGAGGAAGGGAAGGTTAGAGATAGGTCTGTAGTTAGCCAACACCTCTAGATCCAGGGTGGGCTTTTTAAGAAGAGGTTTAATTACAGCTACTTTAAAAGACTGTGGTACATGACCCATTAGTAAAGACCCATTGATAATATCTAGTACAGAGGCACAAATTAAGGGTAAAACTTCTTTAAACAGCTTTGTCGGAACAGGGTCTAGGAGACAGGTAGAAGATTTAGAAGTAGAAACCATTGAAGACAGTTGGTCGAGGTTGATGGTAAAAAATCCATCCAGACGCACAACAGGGCCCACAGCCTCCTCCATGGTCATCCCACCTGAGGATGGACCGGCAGTAGTCGAGGGCAGGAGATCACCGATCCTGTCTCTAATGGCCATAATCTTATCATTGAAGAAGTTCATAAAGTCATTACTACTGAGGTCTATAGGAATACACGGATCCACCGAGCTATGACTCTCAGCCAGCCTGGCCACAGTGCTAAAGAGAAACCTAGGGTTGCTCTTGTTTTTCTCTATTAGTGATGAGTAGTAGGCTCCTCTGGCATTACGGAGGGCCTTCTTATATGTTCTCAGACTATCCCGCCAAACCAACCGGGACTCCTCCAGACCGTTGGAGCGCCATATGCCCTCAAGCTTCCGTGATGCTTGCTTCAATATGCGGGTCTGAGGGTTGTACCATGGAGCGAGCCTCCTTTGCTTAATGATCCTCTTTTTTAGAGGGGCTATCGAGTCCAGCGTCACTCTCAGTGAGCCAGTAGCACTATCGACGAGCTGATCAATCTGGGAGGGAGTAAAGTTAGCACAGGAGTCAT
The DNA here is from genome assembly GCA_038501785.1 of Myoxocephalus aenaeus. Classification (NCBI taxonomy): domain Eukaryota; kingdom Metazoa; phylum Chordata; class Actinopteri; order Perciformes; family Cottidae; genus Myoxocephalus; species Myoxocephalus aenaeus. The sequence goes on along the minus strand of JBAMJR010000312.1, from coordinate 73,436 downwards.
CTGTTATATTGAGACATGGTAATGAATTAAATACAGAAGGAATCGCTTCCTTAAATCTAGCAACAGCACCGTCAGTTAGACATCTGGTGTAAAAACTCTTGCCTAACGCTGTACAATCTGGTAGCATAAACTCAAAAGTTATAAGGCAATGGTCTGATAAAAGAGGGTTCTGTGGAAACACTACTAAATGCTCCACATCAATGCCATATGTAAGAACAAGGTCGAGGGTGTGGTTAAAGCAGTGAGTCGGTTCCTGTACTCTCTGACAGAAGCCAATCGAATCTAACAATAAGCTAAATGCAACACTAAGGCTATCATTGCTAACATCCACATGAATATTAAAATCACCTACAATAATAACCTTATCAGTCTTAAGGACCAAACTTGACAAAAACTCTGAAAATTCAGATATAAATTCGGAGTACAAACCTGGTGCTCGGTATACCACGACAAACAGAATCGGCTGTACTGTTTTCCAGGTTGGATGTGAAATACTAAGAACGAGGCTTTCAAATGAGTTGCAGCTCAATCCAGGTTTAGGACCCATCAGCAGACCCGAGTCAAAGATGGCAGCTACTCCACCTCCTCGGCCGGTGTCTCGAGGAATGTCAGGTAACACTATGGTCCAGGTAACATATGGTCCAGGTAACATATGGTCCAGGTAACACTATGGTCCAGGTAACATATGGTCCAGGTAACACTATGGTCCATGTAACACTATGGTCCAGGTAACACTATGGTCCAGGTAACACTATGGTCCAGGTAACACTATGGTCCATGTAACACTATGGTCCAGGTAACACTATGGTCCAGGTAACATATGGTCCATGTAACACTATGGTCCAGGTAACATATGGTCCAGGTAACACTATGGTCCAGGTAACATATGGTCCAGGTAACACTATGGTCCAGGTAACACCATGGTCCAGGTAACATATGGTCCAGGTAACACTATGGTCCAGGTAACATATGGTCCAGGTAACACCATGGTCCAGGTAACACTATGGTCCAGGTAACACTATGGTCCATGTAACACTATGGTCCAGGTAACATATGGTCCAGGTAACACTATGGTCCAGGTAACACTATGGTCCATGTAACACTATGGTCCAGGTAACACTATGGTCCAGGCAACATATGGTCCATGTAACACTATGGTCCAGGTAACATATGGTCCAGGTAACATATGGTCCAGGTAACACTATGGTCCAGGTAACACTATGGTCCATGTAACACTATGGTCCAGGTAACATATGGTCCAGGTAACACTATGGTCCAGGTAACACTATGGTCCATGTAACACTATGGTCCAGGTAACATATGGTCCAGGTAACACTATGGTCCAGGTAACACTATGGTCCAGGTAACATATGGTCCATGTAACACTATGGTCCAGGTAACATATGGTCCAGGTAACACTATGGTCCAGGTAACACTATGGTCCATGTAAAACTATGGTCCATGTAAAACTATGGTCCAGGTAACACTATGGTCCATGTAAAACTATGGTCCATGTAAAACTATGGTCCAGGTAACATATGGTCCAGGTAACACTATGGTCCAGGTAACATATGGTCCATGTAACACTATGGTCCAGGTAACACTATGGTCCAGGTAACATATGGTCCAGGTAACACTATGGTCCAGGTAACATATGGTCCAGGTAACACTATGGTCCATGTAACACTATGGTCCAGGTAACACTATGGTCCAGGTAACATATGGTCCATGTAACACTATGGTCCAGGTAACATATGGTCCAGGTAACACTATGGTCCAGGTAACACTATGGTCCAGGTAACACTATGGTCCATGTAACACTATGGTCCAGGTAACACTATGGTCCAGGTAACATATGGTCCATGTAACACTATGGTCCAGGTAACACTATGATCCAGGTAACATATGGTCCAGGTAACATATGGTCCATGTAACACTATGGTCCATGTAACATATGGTCCAGGTAACATATGGTCCAGGTAACATATGGTCTAGGTAACATATGGTCCAGGTAACATATGGTCCAGGTAACACTATGGTCCAGGTAACACTATGGTCCATGTAACATATGGTCCAGGTAACATATGGTCTAGGTAACATTATGGTCCAGGTAACACTATGGTCCATGTAACACTATGGTCCATGTAACACTATGGTCCATGTAAAACTATGGTCCAGGTAACACTATGGTCCATGTAAAACTATGGTCCATGTAAAACTATGGTCCAGGTAACATATGGTCCAGGTAACACTATGGTCCAGGTAACATATGGTCCATGTAACACTATGGTCCAGGTAACACTATGGTCCAGGTAACATATGGTCCAGGTAACACTATGGTCCAGGTAACATATGGTCCAGGTAACACTATGGTCCATGTAACACTATGGTCCAGGTAACACTATGGTCCAGGTAACATATGGTCCATGTAACACTATGGTCCAGGTAACATATGGTCCAGGTAACACTATGGTCCAGGTAACACTATGGTCCAGGTAACACTATGGTCCATGTAACACTATGGTCCAGGTAACACTATGGTCCAGGTAACATATGGTCCATGTAACACTATGGTCCAGGTAACACTATGATCCAGGTAACATATGGTCCAGGTAACATATGGTCCATGTAACACTATGGTCCATGTAACATATGGTCCAGGTAACATATGGTCCAGGTAACATATGGTCTAGGTAACATATGGTCCAGGTAACATATGGTCCAGGTAACACTATGGTCCAGGTAACACTATGGTCCATGTAACATATGGTCCAGGTAACATATGGTCTAGGTAACATTATGGTCCAGGTAACACTATGGTCCATGTAACACTATGGTCCAGGTAACATATGGTCCATGTAACACTATGGTCCAGGTAACATATGGTCCAGGTAACATATGGTCCAGGTAACACTATGGTCCAGGTAACACTATGGTCCATGTAAAACTATGGTCCAGGTAACACTATGGTCCATGTAACACTATGGTCCAGGTAACATATGGTCCAGGTAACACTATGGTCCATGTAACACTATGGTCCAGGTAACACTATGGTCCAGGTAACATATGGTCCAGGTAACGTATGGTCCATGTAACACTATGGTCCAGGTAACATATGGTCCAGGTAACATATGGTCCATGTAAAACTATGGTCCAGGTAACACTATGGTCCATGTAACACTATGGTCCAGGTAACACTATGGTCCAGGTAACACTATGGTCCAGGTAACACTATGGTCCATGTAAAACTATGGTCCATGTAAAACTATGGTCCAGGTAACACTATGGTCCATGTAAAACTATGGTCCATGTAAAACTATGGTCCAGGTAACATATGGTCCATGTAACACTATGGTCCAGGTAACACTATGGTCCATGTAAAACTATGGTCCATGTAAAACTATGGTCCAGGTAACATATGGTCCAGGTAACACTATGGTCCAGGTAACATATGGTCCATGTAACACTATGGTCCAGGTAACACTATGGTCCAGGTAACATATGGTCCAGGTAACACTATGGTCCAGGTAACATATGGTCCAGGTAACACTATGGTCCAGGTAACACTATGGTCCAGGTAACATATGGTCCATGTAACACTATGGTCCAGGTAACACTATGATCCAGGTAACATATGGTCCATGTAACACTATGGTCCAGGTAACACTATGGTCCAGGTAACACTATGGTCCATGTAACACTATGGTCCAGGTAACATATGGTCCAGGTAACACTATGGTCCAGGTAACATATGGTCCAGGTAACACCATGGTCCAGGTAACATATGGTCCAGGTAACACTATGGTTCAGGTAACACTATGGTCCATGTAACACTATGGTCCATGTAACATATGGTCCAGGTAACACTATGGTCCAGGTAACACTATGGTCCATGTAACACTATGGTCCAGGTCCAGGTAACACTATGGTCCAGGTAACACTATGGTCCATGTAACACTATGGTCCAGGTAACATATGGTCCAGGTAACATATGGTCCAGGTAACACTATGGTCCAGGTAACACTATGGTCCATGTAACATATGGTCCAGGTAACACTATGGTCCAGGTAACACTATGGTCCATGTAACACTATGGTCCATGTAACACTATGGTCCAGGTAAGATATGGTCCAGGTAACACTATGGTCCAGGTAACACTATGGTCCATGTAACACTATGGTCCAGGTAACACTATGGTCCAGGTAACATATGGTCCAGGTAACATATGGTCCAGGTAACATATGGTCCATGTAACATATGGTCCAGGTAACACTATGGTCCATGTAACACTATGGTCCAGGTAACACTATGGTCCAGGCAACATATGGTTCATGTAACACTATGGTCCAGGTAACATATGGTCCAGGTAACATATGGTCCAGGTAACACTATGGTCCAGGTAACACTATGGTCCATGTAACACTATGGTCCAGGTAACATATGGTCCAGGTAACACTATGGTCCAGGTAACACTATGGTCCATGTAACACTATGGTCCAGGTAACATATGGTCCAGGTAACACTATGGTCCAGGTAACACTATGGTCCAGGTAACATATGGTCCATGTAACACTATGGTCCAGGTAACATATGGTCCAGGTAACACTATGGTCCAGGTAACACTATGGTCCAGGTAACACTATGGTCCAGGTAACACTATGGTCCATGTAAAACTATGGTCCATGTAACATATGGTCCATGTAAAACTATGGTCCAGGTAACACTATGGTCCATGTAAAACTATGGTCCATGTAAAACTATGGTCCAGGTAACATATGGTCCAGGTAACACTATGGTCCAGGTAACATATGGTCCATGTAACACTATGGTCCAGGTAACACTATGGTCCAGGTAACATATGGTCCAGGTAACACTATGGTCCAGGTAACATATGGTCCAGGTAACACTATGGTCCATGTAACACTATGGTCCAGGTAACATATGGTCCAGGTAACATATGGTCCAGGTAACACTATGGTCCATGTAACACTATGGTCCAGGTAACACTATGGTCCAGGTAACATATGGTCCATGTAACACTATGGTCCAGGTAACATATGGTCCAGGTAACACTATGGTCCAGGTAACACTATGGTCCATGTAACACTATGGTCCAGGTAACACTATGGTCCAGGTAACATATGGTCCATGTAACACTATGGTCCAGGTAACACTATGATCCAGGTAACATATGGTCCAGGTAACATATGGTCCATGTAACACTATGGTCCATGTAACATATGGTCCAGGTAACATATGGTCCAGGTAACATATGGTCTAGGTAACATATGGTCCAGGTAACATATGGTCCAGGTAACACTATGGTCCAGGTAACACTATGGTCCATGTAACACTATGGTCCAGGTAACACTATGGTCCATGTAACACTATGGTCCAGGTAACACTATGGTCCAGGTAACATATGGTCCAGGTAACATATGGTCCAGGTAACACTATGGTCCATGTAACACTATGGTCCAGGTAACACTATGGTCCAGGTAACATATGGTCCTTGTAAGACTATGGTCCATGTAACATATGGTCCAGGTAACACTATGGTCCATGTAACATATGGTCCAGGTAACATATGGTCTAGGTAACACTATGGTCCATGTAACACTATGGTCCATGTAACACTATGGTCCAGGTAACATATGGTCCAGGTAACATATGGTCCAGGTAACACTATGGTCCATGTAACACTATGGTCCAGGTAACACTATGGTCCAGGTAACACTATGGTCCAGGTAACATATGGTCCATGTAACACTATGGTCCAGGTAACATATGGTCCATGTAACACTATGGTCCAGGTAACATATGGTCCAGGTAACATATGGTCCAGGTAACACTATGGTCCAGGTAACACTATGGTCCATGTAAAACTATGGTCCAGGTAACACTATGGTCCATGTAACACTATGGTCCAGGTAACATATGGTCCAGGTAACACTATGGTCCATGTAACACTATGGTCCAGGTAACACTATGGTCCAGGTAACATATGGTCCAGGTAACATATGGTCCATGTAAAACTATGGTCCAGGTAACATATGGTCCAGGTAACATATGGTCCATGTAACACTATGGTCCATGTAAAACTATGGTCCAGGTAACATATGGTCCAGGTAACATATGGTCCATGTAACACTATGGTCCAGGTAACACTATGGTCCAGGTAACACTATGGTCCATGTAACACTATGGTCCATGTAACACTATGGTCCAGGTAACATATGGTCCAGGTAACATATGGTCCATGTAAAACTATGGTCCAGGTAACATATGGTCCAGGTAACATATGGTCCATGTAACACTATGGTCCATGTAAAACTATGGTCCAGGTAACATATGGTCCAGGTAACATATGGTCCATGTAACACTATGGTCCAGGTAACACTATGGTCCAGGTAACACTATGGTCCAGGTAACACTATGGTCCATGTAAAACTATGGTCCAGGTAACACTATGGTCCATGTAAAACTATGGTCCATGTAAAACTATGGTCCAGGTAACACTATGGTCCATGTAAAACTATGGTCCATGTAAAACTATGGTCCAGGTAACATATGGTCCAGGTAACACTATGGTCCAGGTAACATATGGTCCATGTAACACTATGGTCCAGGTAACACTATGGTCCAGGTAACATATGGTCCAGGTAACACTATGGTCCAGGTAACATATGGTCCAGGTAACATATGGTCCAGGTAACACTATGGTCCAGGTAACACTATGGTCCATGTAACATATGGTCCAGGTAACACTATGGTCCAGGTAACACTATGGTCCATGTAACACTATGGTCCAGGTAACACTATGGTCCAGGTAACATATGGTCCAGGTAACACTATGGTCCAGGTAACACTATGGTCCATGTAACATATGGTCCAGGTAACACTATGGTCCAGGTAACACTATGGTCCATGTAACACTATGGTCCATGTAACACTATGGTCCAGGTAACATATGGTCCAGGTAACACTATGGTCCATGTAACATATGGTCCAGGTAACACTATGGTCCATGTAACATATGGTCCAGGTAACATATGGTCCAGGTAACATATGGTCCATGTAACATATGGTCCAGGTAACACTATGGTCCATGTAACATATGGTCCAGGTAACATATGGTCCAGGTAACACTATGGTCCATGTAACATATGGTCCAGGTAACATATGGTCCAGGTAACACTATGGTCCATGTAACATATGGTCCAGGTAACATATGGTCTAGGTAACACTATGGTCCATGTAACATATGGTCCAGGTAACATATGGTCCAGGTAACACTATGGTCCATGTAACACTATGGTCCATGTAACATATGGTCCAGGTAACACTATGGTCCATGTAACATATGGTCCAGGTAACACTATGGTCCATGTAACATATGGTCCAGGTAACATATGGTCTAGGTAACACTATGGTCCAGGTAACACTATGGTCCAGGTAACATATGGTCCAGGTAACACTATGGTCCAGGTAACATATGGTCCAGGTAACATATGGTCCAGGTAACATATGGTCCAGGTAACACTATGGTCCATGTAACACTATGGTCCAGGTAACATATGGTCCAGGTAACATATGGTCCAGGTAACACTATGGTCCATGTAACACTATGGTCCAGGTAACACTATGGTCCAGGTAACATATGTTCCAGGTAACATATGGTCCAGGTAACACTATGGTCCATGTAACACTATGGTCCAGGTAACACTATGGTCCAGGTAACATATGGTCCAGGTAACATATGGTCCAGGTAACACTATGGTCCAGGTAACACTATGGTCCAGGTAACACTATGGTCCAGGTAACATATGGTCTAGGTAACACTATGGTCCAGGTAACACTATGGTCCAGGTAACATATGGTCCAGGTAACATATGGTCCAGGTAACACTATGGTCCATGTAACACTATGGTCCAGGTAACACTATGGTCCAGGTAACATATGGTCCAGGTAACACTATGGTCCATGTAACACTATGGTCCAGGTAACACTATGGTCCAGGTAACACTATGGTCCAGGTAACACTATGGTCCAGGTAACATATGGTCCAGGTAACACTATGGTCCAGGTAACATATGGTCCAGGTAACATATGGTCCATGTAACACTATGGTCCAGGTAACATATGGTCCAGGTAACACTATGGTCCAGGTAACACTATGGTCCAGGTAACACTATGGTCCAGGTAACACTATGGTCCAGGTAACATATGGTCCAGGTAACATATGGTCCATGTAACACTATGGTCCATGTAAAACTATGGTCCAGGTAACACTATGGTCCATGTAACACTATGGTCCAGGTAACACTATGGTCCAGGTAAACTTTCACAGACAGAAGACCAGGAAGGCTCCGGGCCCAGACGGGGTCCCTCCTGCCTGAAAGTCTGTGCTGACCAGCTGGCCTCCATCTTCTCGGAGATCTTCAACCGATCACTGGAGCTGTGTGAAGTCCCTCCTGCTTCCAGCGCTCCATGATCATCTTCCTGCTTCTAGCGCTCCATGATCATCTTCCTCCTTCCAGCGCTCCTTGATCATCTTCCTCCTTCCAGCGCTCCTTGATCATCTTCCTCCTTCCAGCGCTCCTTGATCATCTTCCTCCTTCCAGCGCTCCTTGATCATCTTCCTCCTTCCAGCGCTCCTTGATCATCTTCCTGCTTCCAGCGCTCCTTGATCATCTTCCTGCTTCCAGCGCTCCATGATCATCTTCCTGCTTCCAGCGCTCCTTGATCATCTTCCTCCTTCCAGCGCTGCATGATCATCTTCCTGCTTCCAGCGCTCCTTGATCATCTTCCTCCTTCCAGCGCTCCATGATCATCTTCCTCCTTCAAGCGCTCCTTGATCATCTTCCTGCTTCAAGCGCTCCATGATCATCTTCCTCCTTCCAGCGCTCCATGATCATCTTCCTCCTTCCAGCGCTCCTTGATCATCTTCCTGCTTCCATCGCTCCTTGATCATCTTCCTCCTTCCAGCGCTCCTTGATCATCTTCCTCCTTCCAGCGCTCCATGATCATCTTCCTCCTTCCAGCGCTCCATGATCATCTTCCTCCTTCCAGCGCTCCATGATCATCTTCCTCCTTCCAGCGCTCCATGATCATCTTCCTCCTTCCAGCCCTCCTTGATCATCTTCCTCCTTCCAGCGCTCCTTGATCATCTTCCTGCTTCCAGCGCTCCTTGATCATCTTCCTGCTTCCAGCGCTCCATGATCATCTTCCTGCTTCCAGCGCTCCATGATCATCTTCCTGCTTCCAGCGCTCCTTTATCATCTTCCTCCTTCCAGCGCTCCATGATCATCTTCCTGCTTCCATCGCTCCTTGATCATCTTCCTGCTTCCATCGCTCCTTGATCATCTTCCTCCTTCCAGCGCTCCATGATCATCTTCCTCCTTCCAGCGCTCCATGATCATCTTCCTCCTTCCAGCGCTCCATGATCATCTTCCTCCTTCCAGCGCTCCATGATCATCTTCCTCCTTCCAGCGCTCCATGATCATCTTCCTGCTTCCAGCGCTCCTTGATCATCTTCCTGCTTCCAGCGCTCCATGATCATCTTCCTCCTTCCAGCGCTCCATGATCATCTTCCTGCTTCCAGCGCTCCTTTATCATCTTCCTCCTTCCAGCGCTCCTTGATCATCTTCCTGCTTCCATCGCTCCTTGATCATCTTCCTCCTTCAAGCGCTCCTTGATCATCTTCCTGCTTCAAGCGCTCCTTGATCATCTTCCTCCTTCCAGCGCTCCATGATCATCTTCCTCCTTCCAGCGCTCCATGATCATCTTCCTCCTTCCAGCGCTCCATGATCATCTTCCTGCTTCCAGCGCTCCTTTATCATCTTCCTCCTTCCAGCGCTCCTTGATCATCTTCCTGCTTCCAGCGCTCCTTGATCATCTTCCTCCTTCCAGCGCTCCATGATCATCTTCCTGCTTCCAGCGCTCCTTTATCATCTTCCTGCTTCCAGCGCTCCATGATCATCTTCCTCCTTCCAGCGCTCCATGATCATCTTCCTGCTTCCAGCGCTCCTTTATCATCTTCCTCCTTCCAGCGCTCCTTGATCATCTTCCTGCTTCCAGCGCTCCATGATCATCTTCCTGCTTCAAGCGCTCCTTGATCATCTTCCTGCTTCAAGCGCTCCTTGATCATCTTCCTCCTTCCAGCGCTCCATGATCATCTTCCTCCTTCCAGCGCTCCATGATCATCCCGGTCCCCAAGAAATCCTCCATCAGGACTAAATGACTACAAACCCGTCGCCCTGACGTCTGTGGTCATGAAAGCCTTTGAGAGACTGGTGTTGACCCACTTCAAGGACCTTACAGGCCCCCTGCTGGACCCGTCTGAAGGGCCTCACAGCGCCCCTTGAACGCCGATCTGGCTCATCTCCAACGAACCTATACTGTCTCTTTATATTGAGCTGGTTTATTGTATATAAAATATATACATTTATATATATATATATATATATATATATATATATATACATTTTTATATATATATATATATATATATATATATATATATATATATTATATACAACGTGTACACACATGGCCAATAAAGCCGATTCTGAAAGCTAGTAATGTGCATTAATATCTTCCTCTGAACAAACTCAGTGACACAAACACACGCACCAGATGTTGGTGTTCATGTACAAATACTCTTTAAAGTACAAGAGAACCAGATGTTGGTGTTCATGTACAAATACTCTTTAAAGTACAAGAGAACCAGATGTTGGTGTTCATGTACAAATACTCTTTAAAGTACAAGAGTAAAACTACCAAAGTGCAGTACTTTTGTCACCACTGACAAAGGGCTCGGAAACTCCGTCAGAGTGAGACCTCCTCCCCGCTGCTCTTTAAAGACGACCTGCGCATGCGCTGATAAGAAACCGGAAGTAAACAAGAAGTTTTCCGCGTGGTTCCGCAGAGGAGTTTGAGACGGTGAGTACGTGAGACCCGGTCTAAGTCTGGACCTGGTCTAAGTCTGGACCCCGTTCTATATGCGAGACCTGGTCTAAGTGTGACCCGGTTCTCTATGTGAGACCTGGTCTAAGTGTGACCCGGTTCTCTATGCGAGACCTGGTCTAAGTCTGGACCCCGTTCTCTATGCGAGACCTGGTCTAAGTGTGACCCGGTTCTCTATGTGAGACCTGGTCTAAGTGTGACCCGGTTCTCTATGTGAGACCTGGTCTAAGTGTGACCCGGTTCTCTATGTGAGACCTGGTCTAAGTGTGACCCGGTTCTCTATGCGAGACCTGGTCTAAGTGTGACCCCGTTCTATATGCGAGACCTGGTCTAAGTCTGGACCCCGTTCTCTATGTGAGACCTGGTCTAAGTGTGACCCCGTTCTCTATGTGAGACCTGGTCTAAGTGTGACCCCGTTCTATATGCGAGACCTGGTCTAAGTGTGACCCCGTTCTCTATGTGAGACCTGGTCTAAGTCTGGACCCCGTTCTCTATGTGAGACCTGGTCTAAGTGTGACCCCGTTCTATATGCGAGACCTGGTCTAAGTGTGACCCCGTTCTCTATGTGAGACCTGGTCTAAGTGTGACCCGGTTCTCTATGCGAGACCTGGTCTAAGTGTGACCCCGTTCTCTATGTGAGACCTGGTCTAAGTGTGACCCCGTTCTCTATGTGAGACCTGGTCTAAGTCTGGACCCCGTTCTCTATGTGAGACCTGGTCTAAGTGTGACCCCGTTCTCTATGTGAGACCTGGTCTAAGTGTGACCCCGTTCTCTATGTGAGACCTGGTCTAAGTCTGGACCCCGTTCTCTATGTGAGACCTGGTCTAAGTGTGACCCCGTTCTATATGCGAGACCTGGTCTAAGTGTGACCCCGTTCTATATGCGAGACCTGGTCTAAGTGTGACCCGGTTCTCTATGTGAGACCTGGTCTAAGTGTGACCCGGTTCTCTATGTGAGACCTGGTCTAAGTGTGACCCGGTTCTCTATGCGAGACCTGGTCTAAGTGTGACCCCGTTCTATATGCGAGACCTGGTCTAAGTCTGGACCCCGTTCTCTATGTGAGACCTGGTCTAAGTGTGACCCGGTTCTCTATGTGAGACCTGGTCTAAGTGTGACCCGGTTCTCTATGTGAGACCTGGTCTAAGTCTGGACCCGGTTCTCTATGTGAGACCTGGTCTAAGTGTGACCCGGTTCTCTATGTGAGACCTGGTCTAAGTCTGGACCCCGTTCTCTATGTGAGACCTGGTCTAAGTGTGACCCGGTTCTCTATGTGAGACCTGGTCTAAGTGTGACCCCGTTCTCTATGTGAGACCTGGTCTAAGTGTGACCCGGTTCTCTATGCGAGACCTGGTCTAAGTGTGACCCGGTTCTCTATGCGAGACCTGGTCTAAGTGTGACCCGGTTCTCTATGTGAGACCTGGTCTAAGTGTGACCCGGTTCTCTATGTGAGACCTGGTCTAAGTGTGACCCGGTTCTCTATGTGAGACCTGGTCTAAGTGTGACCCGGTTCTCTATGTGAGACCTGGTCTAAGTGTGACCCGGTTCTCTATGCGAGACCTGGTCTAAGTGTGACCCGGTTCTCTATGCGAGACCTGGTCTAAGTGTGACCCGGTTCTCTATGCGAGACCTGGTCTAAGTGTGACCCGGTTCTCTATGTGAGACCTGGTCTAAGTGTGACCCGGTTCTCTATGTGAGACCTGGTCTAAGTGTGACCCGGTTCTCTATGTGAGACCTGGTCTAAGTGTGACCCGGTTCTCTATGTGAGACCTGGTCTAAGTGTGACCCCGTTCTCTATGTGAGACCTGGTCTAAGTGTGACCCGGTTCTCTATGTGAGACCTGGTCTAAGTGTGACCCGGTTCTCTATGTGAGACCTGGTCTAAGTGTGACCCGGTTCTCTATGTGAGACCTGGTCTAAGTCTGGACCCCGTTCTCTATGTGAGACCTGGTCTAAGTCTGGACCCCGTTCTCTATGTGAGACCTGGTCTAAGTCTGGACCCCGTTCTCTATGCGAGACCTGGTCTAAGTGTGACCCGGTTCTCTATGCGAGACCTGGTCTAAGTGTGACCCCGTTCTATATGCGAGACCTGGTCTAAGTCTGGACCCCGTTCTCTATGTGAGACCTGGTCTAAGTGTGACCCGGTTCTCTATGTGAGACCTGGTCTAAGTGTGACCCGGTTCTCTATGTGAGACCTGGTCTAAGTGTGACCCGGTTCTCTATGCGAGACCTGGTCTAAGTGTGACCCGGTTCTCTATGCGAGACCTGGTCTAAGTGTGACCCGGTTCTCTATGCGAGACCTGGTCTAAGTGTGACCCGGTTCTCTATGTGAGACCTGGTCTAAGTGTGACCCGGTTCTCTATGTGAGACCTGGTCTAAGTGTGACCCGGTTCTCTATGTGAGACCTGGTCTAAGTCTGGACCCCGTTCTATATGCGAGACCTGGTCTAAGTGTGACCCGGTTCTCTATGTGAGACCTGGTCTAAGTGTGACCCGGTTCTCTATGTGAGACCTGGTCTAAGTGTGACCCGGTTCTCTATGCGAGACCTGGTCTAAGTGTGACCCGGTTCTCTATGCGAGACCTGGTCTAAGTGTGACCCGGTTCTCTATGCGAGACCTGGTCTAAGTGTGACCCGGTTCTCTATGTGAGACCTGGTCTAAGTGTGACCCGGTTCTCTATGTGAGACCTGGTCTAAGTGTGACCCGGTTCTCTATGTGAGACCTGGTCTAAGTGTGACCCGGTTCTCTATGTGAGACCTGGTCTAAGTGTGACCCGGTTCTCTATGCGAGACCTGGTCTAAGTGTGACCCGGTTCTCTATGCGAGACCTGGTCTAAGTGTGACCCGGTTCTCTATGCGAGACCTGGTCTAAGTGTGACCCGGTTCTCTATGCGAGACCTGGTCTAAGTGTGACCCGGTTCTCTATGCGAGACCTGGTCTAAGTGTGACCCGGTTCTCTATGCGAGACCTGGTCTAAGTGTGACCCGGTTCTCTATGTGAGACCTGGTCTAAGTGTGACCCGGTTCTCTATGTGAGACCTGGTCTAAGTGTGACCCGGTTCTCTATGTGAGACCTGGTCTAAGTGTGACCCGGTTCTCTATGCGAGACCTGGTCTAAGTGTGACCCCGTTCTATATGCGAGACCTGGTCTAAGTCTGGACCCCGTTCTCTATGTGAGACCTGGTCTAAGTGTGACCCGGTTCTCTATGTGAGACCTGGTCTAAGTGTGACCCGGTTCTCTATGCGAGACCTGGTCTAAGTGTGACCCGGTTCTCTATGCGAGACCTGGTCTAAGTGTGACCCGGTTCTCTATGCGAGACCTGGTCTAAGTGTGACCCGGTTCTCTATGTGAGACCTGGTCTAAGTGTGACCCGGTTCTCTATGTGAGACCTGGTCTAAGTGTGACCCGGTTCTCTATGTGAGACCTGGTCTAAGTGTGACCCGGTTCTCTATGTGAGACCTGGTCTAAGTGTGACCCGGTTCTCTATGTGAGACCTGGTCTAAGTGTGACCCGGTTCTCTATGCGAGACCTGGTCTAAGTGTGACCCGGTTCTCTATGTGAGACCTGGTCTAAGTGTGACCCGGTTCTCTATGTGAGACCTGGTCTAAGTGTGACCCGGTTCTCTATGCGAGACCTGGTCTAAGTGTGACCCCGTTCTATATGCGAGACCTGGTCTAAGTCTGGACCCCGTTCTCTATGTGAGACCTGGTCTAAGTGTGACCCGGTTCTCTATGTGAGACCTGGTCTAAGTGTGACCCGGTTCTCTATGTGAGACCTGGTCTAAGTGTGACCCGGTTCTCTATGCGAGACCTGGTCTAAGTGTGACCCGGTTCTCTATGCGAGACCTGGTCTAAGTGTGACCCGGTTCTCTATGCGAGACCTGGTCTAAGTGTGACCCGGTTCTCTATGTGAGACCTGGTCTAAGTGTGACCCGGTTCTCTATGTGAGACCTGGTCTAAGTGTGACCCCGTTCTCTATGTGAGACCTGGTCTAAGTGTGACCCGGTTCTCTATGCGAGACCTGGTCTAAGTGTGACCCGGTTCTCTATGTGAGACCTGGTCTAAGTGTGACCCGGTTCTCTATGTGAGACCTGGTCTAAGTGTGACCCGGTTCTCTATGCGAGACCTGGTCTAAGTGTGACCCGGTTCTCTATGCGAGACCTGGTCTAAGTGTGACCCGGTTCTCTATGTGAGACCTGGTCTAAGTGTGACCCGGTTCTCTATGTGAGACCTGGTCTAAGTGTGACCCCGTTCTCTATGTGAGACCTGGTCTAAGTGTGACCCCGTTCTCTATGTGAGACCTGGTCTAAGTCTGGACCCCGTTCTATATGCGAGACCTGGTCTAAGTGTGACCCGGTTCTCTATGCGAGACCTGGTCTAAGTGTGACCCGGTTCTCTATGTGAGACCTGGTCTAAGTGTGACCCGGTTCTCTATGCGAGACCTGGTCTAAGTCTGACCCGGTTCTCTATGTGAGACCTGGTCTAAGTGTGACCCGGTTCTCTATGTGAGACCTGGTCTAAGTGTGACCCGGTTCTCTATGCGAGACCTGGTCTAAGTCTGACCCGGTTCTCTATGTGAGACCTGGTCTAAGTGTGACCCGGTTCTCTATGTGAGACCTGGTCTAAGTGTGACCCGGTTCTCTATGCGAGACCTGGTCTAAGTGTGACCCGGTTCTCTATGCGAGACCTGGTCTAAGTGTGACCCGGTTCTCTATGCGAGACCTGGTCTAAGTGTGACCCGGTTCTCTATGTGAGACCTGGTCTAAGTGTGACCCGGTTCTCTATGCGAGACCTGGTCTAAGTGTGACCCGGTTCTCTATGCGAGACCTGGTCTAAGTGTGACCCGGTTCTCTATGTGAGACCTGGTCTAAGTGTGACCCCGTTCTCTATGTGAGACCTGGTCTAAGTGTGACCCCGTTCTCTATGTGAGACCTGGTCTAAGTGTGACCCGGTTCTCTATGTGAGACCTGGTCTAAGTGTGACCCGGTTCTCTATGTGAGACCTGGTCTAAGTGTGACCCGGTTCTCTATGCGAGACCTGGTCTAAGTGTGACCCGGTTCTCTATGCGAGACCTGGTCTAAGTGTGACCCCGTTCTCTATGTGAGACCTGGTCTAAGTGTGACCCGGTTCTCTATGTGAGACCTGGTCTAAGTGTGACCCCGTTCTCTATGTGAGACCTGGTCTAAGTGTGACCCGGTTCTCTATGTGAGACCTGGTCTAAGTGTGACCCGGTTCTCTATGTGAGACCTGGTCTAAGTGTGACCCGGTTCTCTATGTGAGACCTGGTCTAAGTGTGACCCGGTTCTCTATGCGAGACCTGGTCTAAGTGTGACCCGGTTCTCTATGCGAGACCTGGTCTAAGTGTGACCCGGTTCTCTATGCGAGACCTGGTCTAAGTGTGACCCGGTTCTCTATGCGAGACCTGGTCTAAGTGTGACCCGGTTCTCTATGCGAGACCTGGTCTAAGTGTGACCCGGTTCTCTATGCGAGACCTGGTCTAAGTGTGACCCGGTTCTCTATGTGAGACCTGGTCTAAGTGTGACCCGGTTCTCTATGTGAGACCTGGTCTAAGTGTGACCCGGTTCTCTATGTGAGACCTGGTCTAAGTGTGACCCGGTTCTCTATGTGAGACCTGGTCTAAGTGTGACCCGGTTCTCTATGTGAGACCTGGTCTAAGTGTGACCCGGTTCTCTATGTGAGACCTGGTCTAAGTGTGACCCGGTTCTCTATGTGAGACCTGGTCTAAGTGTGACCCCGTTCTCTATGTGAGACCTGGTCTAAGTGTGACCCCGTTCTCTATGTGAGACCTGGTCTAAGTGTGACCCGGTTCTCTATGTGAGACCTGGTCTAAGTGTGACCCGGTTCTCTATGTGAGACCTGGTCTAAGTGTGACCCGGTTCTCTATGCGAGACCTGGTCTAAGTGTGACCCGGTTCTCTATGCGAGACCTGGTCTAAGTGTGACCCGGTTCTCTATG
Organism: Myoxocephalus aenaeus; assembly: GCA_038501785.1. Lineage (NCBI taxonomy): Eukaryota > Metazoa > Chordata > Actinopteri > Perciformes > Cottidae > Myoxocephalus > Myoxocephalus aenaeus. The sequence goes on along the minus strand of JBAMJR010000312.1, from coordinate 56,499 downwards.
TGAGACCTGGTCTAAGTGTGACCCGGTTCTCTATGTGAGACCTGGTCTAAGTGTGACCCGGTTCTCTATGTGAGACCTGGTCTAAGTGTGACCCGGTTCTCTATGTGAGACCTGGTCTAAGTGTGACCCGGTTCTCTATGTGAGACCTGGTCTAAGTGTGACCCGGTTCTCTATGTGAGACCTGGTCTAAGTGTGACCCGGTTCTCTATGTGAGACCTGGTCTAAGTGTGACCCGGTTCTCTATGTGAGACCTGGTCTAAGTGTGACCCGGTTCTCTATGCGAGACCTGGTCTAAGTGTGACCCGGTTCTCTATGCGAGACCTGGTCTAAGTGTGACCCGGTTCTCTATGCGAGACCTGGTCTAAGTGTGACCCGGTTCTCTATGCGAGACCTGGTCTAAGTGTGACCCGGTTCTCTATGCGAGACCTGGTCTAAGTGTGACCCGGTTCTCTATGTGAGACCTGGTCTAAGTGTGACCCGGTTCTCTATGCGAGACCTGGTCTAAGTGTGACCCGGTTCTCTATGTGAGACCTGGTCTAAGTGTGACCCGGTTCTCTATGTGAGACCTGGTCTAAGTGTGACCCGGTTCTCTATGCGAGACCTGGTCTAAGTGTGACCCGGTTCTCTATGTGAGACCTGGTCTAAGTGTGACCCGGTTCTCTATGCGAGACCTGGTCTAAGTGTGACCCGGTTCTCTATGTGAGACCTGGTCTTAGTGTGACCCGGTTCTCTATGTGAGACCTGGTCTAAGTGTGACCCGGTTCTCTATGCGAGACCTGGTCTAAGTGTGACCCCGTTCTCTATGTGAGACCTGGTCTAAGTGTGACCCGGTTCTCTATGTGAGACCTGGTCTAAGTGTGACCCGGTTCTCTATGTGAGACCTGGTCTAAGTGTGACCCGGTCTCTATGTGAGACCTGGTCTAAGTGTGACCCGGTTCTCTATGCAGTGTTTCCCAGGTTTACAGCTTCAGGGCGACACAAACACTTAAAGCAGTGGTTCTCAAACTTTGTCTGTAAATAACTTCATGTTGTGACTCCATCTGTGCTTTTAGAAATAACAGAATAAAGAAAATTGCAATCACTTTCAAGTAAATCAGATTGCTCCATCAGACATTTTTTTTATTTTTAAATTGCAATCACTTAGAACAATGAAAATAAAGTTATATCTGTGCAAAAAATAACTAATATTTAGTTACTACTAAATATCTCATTGTGGAAAACAATAAGCTATTTATTTTTTTGCCAAACCAAACAGAATGAGAGATGTGAGCATCAGGTTGCATCAGTATCAGTGGAGCAGTGAGCCTCTACACATCTTTATGAACGGGTTGTAGATTTGATACGATTCATGTTCAACGTTGATCTGAGATCTGTTTTCTGTTGAGACGCAGCAGCAGAAAGGACGACGGAGACTTCTGGCAAAGAGACAAGAGTCGGCCAGTCGCTATGCGCATGAGCAGCGTGACCTGTTAACTATAACGTAAACATTTACCAGAAAGTACAGCATGTCTCCATGTATTTATTAATGACTTAGTTTATGTCCGTGTACTTTGTAATATGTGAAGCCAGCAGCTCATTGTTGGTACAAGACACGAGCACTTTGTCTCTTTCACCTGAGCAGGAGAGCTGCTCTGTGTTCAGAGAGCTGCTCTGTGTTCAGAGAGCTGCTCTGTGATCAGAGAGCTGCTCTGTGTTCAGAGAGCTGCTCTGTGTTCAGAGAGCTGCTCTGTGATCAGAGAGCTGCTCTGTGTTCAGAGAGCTGCTCTGTGTTCAGAGAGCTGCTCTGTGTTCAGAGAGCTGCTCTGTGATCAGAGAGCTGCTCTGTGTTCAGAGAGCTGCTCTGTGTTCAGAGAGCTGCTCTGTGTTCAGAGAGCTGCTCTGTGATCAGAGAGCTGCTCTGTGTTCAGAGAGCTGCTCTGTGATCAGAGAGCTGCTCTGTGTTCAGAGAGCTGCTCTGTGTTCAGAGAGCTGCTCTGTGTTCAGAGAGCTGCTCTGTGATCAGAGAGCTGCTCCGGTGTTCCTCTCATGAGAGCTGCTGTTGCCATCTTCACTGGGAGCGTTTAAAACTCAGATATAGGTCTGCTTTTCACGCAACATATTTTTCACGCTCTCTGTCCGCTGCTGTGTGCTCAGCGCTCACCTGTCTGTGCGCATCAGGGCAGAACTCCGCTGTGCGCGATGCATAGCAGAGGAGAAGTGTTAACGCGACCATGTAGAGACAGAAATGACAAGCTGTGTGTGGATAAGATCAATAAAATACGGCCGTTTAGTTTAATAACAGAACAAGGTGTAGACCTGTTCTATAGGGAAGAGAAACTTAAATGATGACTTGTGATCTGGAGCTATCGAGAAAATTACAGGGGGGGCGGGGGGTTTCTTCAGGGGGGCGCCCCGCCCCCTTATTATAACGGTAGGGGAAACACTGGGTCTGGTTCTGTTCACTCAACTGTAGCTCCTCACCTCATTGGTTCTGGACTCTTTCTCGTCTCATTGGTTCTGGACTCTTTCTCGTCTCATTGGTTCTGGACTCTTTCTCGTCTCATTGGTTCTGGACTCTTTCTCTGCTCTGTCTTAGTAAATAACGTGTGAATGTTCTGGTTTAGTTCTGGACCTCAGCTCTGCGTTGACCCTGTAGACATAACATCCTGAGTGAGAGATGTGATTGGTGCATGTCTGGCTCAGCGTTGGGGTGGTTTTCATCTCACCTCACTAACAGAAGCTTTACTGTCTCTGTGGGAGATTATAACATAGCTATGTTATAGTATAGCTATAATAGTATAGCTATAATATAGTATAGCTATAATAACATAGCTATAATAACATAGCTATGTTATAGTATAGCTATAATAACATAGCTATGTTATAGTATAGCTATAATAGTATAGCTATAATATAGTATAGCTATAATAACATATCTATAATAACATAGCTATGTTATAGTATAGCTATAATAACATAGCTATGTTATAGTATAGCTATAATAACATAGCTATAATATAGTATAGCTATAATAACATATCTATAATAACATAGCTATAATATAGTATAGCTATAATAACATAGCTATAATAACATAGCTATATTATAACATAGCTATATTATATTATAGCTATAATAACATGTCTATATTATAACATATCTAGATTGTATTATAGCTATAATAACATATCTAGATTGTATTATAGCTATAATAACATATCTAGATTATAGCTATAATAACATATCTAGATTATAGCTATAATAACATATCTAGATTATAATATAGCTATAATAACATATCTAGATTATATTATAGCTATAATAATATGTCTAGATTATAATATAGCTATAATAACATATCTAGATTATAATATAGCTATAATAACATAGCTATAGTATAGCTATAATAACATATCTAGATTATAATATAGCTATAATAACATATCTAGATTATAGCTATAATAACATAGCTATAGTATAGCTATAATAACATAGCTATAATATAACATAGCTATATTATAATATAGCTATAATAACATATCTAGATTATAGCTATAATAACATAGCTATAATATAACATAGCTATATTATAGCTATAATAACATATCTAGATTATAATATAGCTATAATAACATAGCTATATGTTTATGGAGTGGTTTTCATCTCACCTCTCTAACAGAAGTGTTACTGTCTCGGTGGGAGAATGTGAGTGGGACTCTCCACTGTCTTGTGGGGTACCACAGGGCTCGATCCTGGGGCCTCTGCTGTTTTCTTTATATTTATTACCTCTGGGACAGATCATTAAAACCTATAATGTTGCTTATCATCTATATGCAGATGATATCCAACTCCATGTCTCTTTAAACCCAGTGAGGCCTTCAGGTTAAGCAGCTGATAGACTGTGTAGATGCTATTAAAGACTGGGCAGCAGCAAACTGCTTACAACTAAATGAAACTAACACAGAGGTTCTAGTTGTTGCACCTGGTGATGTCCCTTTGATCACGCAGAGCATCGGTCCACTCTCCATGCTGTCCACCTAAAGCTGTGTAATCTCAGGGTAATATCACCCCATCCTCAGGTCTCTTATAGACGGTCTCACATCACCCCATCCTCATGTCTCACATCACCCCATCCTCAGGTTTATGTTTATTAAGGATCCCCATTAGTCTACACCGTAGTGGAGACTATTCTTCCTGGGGTCCAGGCAAAAGCATTACAATACAAATCATCATAAAATGCAGTACAGCCTGATCAATGTTGGTGAACAAAAACACAGACTTAAGAACAACATTTACATTCAAAGAAAAATAATAAAAATGCCTAAATACCTAAAGTAACTTAATCTACACTAATTTCCTTTATGATTATTGCTGCCTTAAGTTTCCTTTTAAAATCACATTTATTTCTTGTTGGAGTCAGATATGAGGGGAGCACATTCCAGTATGCGATAGCTCTGTGCATTACTGTTTTCTTAAGTGCATTGGTTTTGGGTAGAGGACGAGTAAAGTGACCCCTTAGTGCCTGTCTGGTATTATAACCATGCCTCTCATTTGCATGTGATAGGTCTCACATCACCCCAGCCTCAGGTCTAGCCTCAGGTCTAGCCTCAGGTCTAGCCTCAGGCTTTGAGGCAGGAGCTCTAGGCTCTGGAACGCTCTGCCTCAGGTCTAACCTCAGGTCTAGCCTCAGGCTTTGAGGCAGGAGCTCTAGGCTCTGGAACGCTCTGCCTCAGGTCTAGCCTCAGGCTTTGAGGCAGGAGCTCTAGGCTCTGGAACGCTCTGCCTCAGGTCTAACCTCAGGTCTAACCTCAGGCTTTGAGGCAGGAGCTCTAGGCTCTGGAACGCTCTGCCTCAGGTCTAGCCTCAGGTCTAACCTCAGGTCTAACCTCAGGCTTTGAGGCAGGAACTCTAGGCTCTGGAACGCTCTGCCTCAGGTCTAACCTCAGGTCTAACCTCAGGTCTAACCTCAGGCATTGAGGCAGGAGCTCTAGGCTCTGGAACGCTCTGCCTCAGGTCTAGCCTCAGGTCTAACCTCAGGTCTAACCTCAGGCTTTGAGGCAGGAACTCTAGGCTCTGGAACGCTCTGCCTCAGGTCTAGCCTCAGGTCTAACCTCAGGTCTAACCTCAGGCTTTGAGGCAGGAGCTCTAGGCTCTGGAACGCTCTGCCTCAGGTCTAGCCTCAGGTCTAACCTCAGGCTTTGAGGCAGGAGCTCTAGGCTCTGGAACGCTCTGCCTCAGGTCTAGCCTCAGGTCTAGCCTCAGGTCTAACCTCAGGCTTTGAGGCAGGAGCTCTAGGCTCTGGAACGCTCTGCCTCAGGTCTAGCCTCAGGTCTAACCTCAGGTCTAACCTCAGGCTTTGAGGCAGGAACTCTAGGCTCTGGAATGCTCTGCCTCAGGTCTAGCCTCAGGTCTAACCTCAGGTCTAACCTCAGGCTTTGAGGCAGGAGCTCTAGGCTCTGGAACGCTCTGCCTCAGGTCTAACCTCAGGTCTAACCTCAGGCTTTGAGGCAGGAGCTCTAGGCTCTGGAACGCTCTGCCTCAGGTCTAACCTCAGGTCTAACCTCAGGCTTTGAGGCAGGAGCTCTAGGCTCTGGAACGCTCTGCCTCAGGTCTAACCTCAGGTCTAACCTCAGGCTTTGAGGCAGGAGCTCTAGGCTCTGGAACGCTCTGCCTCAGGTCTAACCTCAGGTCTAACCTCAGGCTTTGAGGCAGGAGCTCTAGGCTCTGGAACGCTCTGCCTCAGGTCTAACCTCAGGTCTAACCTCAGGCTTTGAGGCAGGAGCTCTAGGCTCTGGAACGCTCTGCCTCAGGTCTAACCTCAGGTCTAACCTCAGGCTTTGAGGCAGGAGCTCTAGGCTCTGGAACGCTCTGCCTCAGGTCTAACCTCAGGTCTAACCTCAGGCTTTGAGGCAGGAGCTCTAGGCTCTGGAACGCTCTGCCTCAGGTCTAACCTCAGGTCTAGCCTCAGGCTTTGAGGCAGGAGCTCTAGGCTCTGGAACGCTCTGCCTCAGGTCTAACCTCAGGTCTAACCTCAGGCTTTGAGGCAGGAGCTCTAGGCTCTGGAACGCTCTGCCTCAGGTCTAACCTCAGGTCTAGCCTCAGGTCTAACCTCAGGCTTTGAGGCAGGAGCTCTAGGCTCTGGAACGCTCTGCCTGCTCCAATAAGGTTTGCTGATTCAGTGATGTCTTTTAGAAAACAATTCAAGACCTATCTGTTTACGCTGGCGTTTGTTTTAAACACCTGAAATGACCAGCTTTTTATCTGTTTTTATTTATTTTCACTATTTGTTTAACTGTGTTTTTTTTTTAAACTGCACAGCACTTTGTGACCTCTTTTGTCTGTGAAATGTGCTTTATAAATATTATTATTATTATTATTATTTTTAAAGCTGCGTTCACACCAAACGCGTCCTGAATGTTACTTGCGCCTGAATGTTACTTGCGCCTGAAAGGGGGCGTGGCTTATCTCCCTAAAAACTGTTACCGTTTCCTTCATCCAGCACGGAAATAACCACTAGTTCTACTTTATGCTGGTTGTGTAAACTCCACATACGAGTATAGAGCAGAACTAGTGGTTATTTCCATGGTGTCTGGGTTCATAATATTTTATATATATATATATTTATTTATGTATTATCCGTAGTCCCACAACAGCGTCTGAATGAAGCGCTCCTCCAGCAGCAGTTTGATTCAGGACGGCGGTGATGAGGGGCGGAGCTTCTCAACACTGATTGGCTGACGCAACTCGGCGTCGTGCCAATTTTTCACCAGAGTTGGAACATTTCAACTCAACATTGTTTCTTGTTTTACAGCTTCAAACTTCAGCTCTTTTTCTCCTCCATCATGACTCCTCCCTCCCAGAAGAAGAGAAGGTCAGAAGTGGAGGAGTGTCCTCTACCTGTGGACGTGGATACACCTGAGAGAGGAGAGAAGAAGAAGAAGAAGAAAAGGAAGAAGGAGAGGAAGCAGGAAGTGGTCGACGAGACGATGGTCACCGTAGAAACCAGTGAGACAGAGAAGGAGGAGAAGAAGAAGAAGAAGAAGAAGAAAGAGAAGAGCGGGCTGACTGAGAATGGTGTATCCACGGCAACAACAGACCAGAACCACAAGAAGAAGAAGAAGAAGAAGAAGAAAGATGGGAGTGTGGTGGAAGAGCTGATACAGGAAGGAGAGAAGACAAGGAGAAGAACACCTGCAGAAGAACAGCCGTGAGTTATCGTCCTCTTCCTCTTTGTGGTGTTTCACAATAGAAACAAGACGTGTGATGTCATGTTTTAACAATAGAAACAAGACGTGTGATGTCATGTTTTAACAATAGAAACAAGACGTGTGATGTCATGTTTTAACAATAGAAACAAGACGTGTGATGTCATGTGTTAACAATAGAAACAAGACGTGTGATGTCATGTTTTAACAATAGAAACAAGACGTGTGATGTCATGTTTTAACAATAGAAACAAGACGTGTGATGTCATGTTTTAACAATAGAAACAAGACGTGTGATGTCATGTTTTAACAATAGAAACAAGACGTGTGATGTCATGTGTTTAACAATAGAAACAAGACGTGTGATGTCATGTGTTTAACAATAGAAACAAGACGTGTGATGTCATGTGTTTAACAATAGAAACAAGACGTGTGATGTCATGTGTTTAACAATAGAAACAAGACGTGTGATGTTGTGTGTTTAACAATAGAAACAAGATTGCAGTGTGTTTCTGGTCCAATCAGAGTCTGGATAAACGTGTACTTCCTGTGTTTTAGGGATAAACGTGTACTTCCTGTGTTTTAGGGATAAACGTGTACTTCCTGTGTTTTAGGGAGTACTGTGCGTTGTTGACTGAGCTGCAGGAGTTTATTCCAGACGTCAAGAAGAAATCAGTCGCTCAGATCACCAAACTGCTGAAATATGACCTGCATCGCTTAAAGAACTTCAAAAAGCAAGGTACTAATATGGTGGAGGTACTGGTAGCATCAAGGTACTAATACTGCTAACAACAAGGTAATAATATGGTGGAGGTACTGGTAGCATCACGGTACTAATACTGCTAACAACAAGGTACTAATATGGTGGAGGTACTGGTAGCATCAAGGTACTAATACTGCTAACAACAAGGTACTAATATGGTGGAGGTACTGGTAGCATCACGGTACTAATACTGCTAACAACAAGGTACTAATATGGTGGAGGTACTGGTAGCATCACGGTACTAATACTGCTAACAACAAGGTACTAATATGGTGGAGGTACTGGTAGCATCACGGTACTAATACTGCTAACAACAAGGTACTAATATGGTGGAGGTACTGGTAGCATCAAGGTACTAATACTGGTAACAACAAGGTACTAATATGGTGGAGGTACTGGTAGCATCAAGGTACTAATACTGCTAACAACAAGGTACTAATATGGTGGAGGTACTGGTAGCATCAAGGTACTAATACTGCTAACAACAAGGTACTAATATGGTGGAGGTACTGGTAGCATCAAGGTACTAATACTGGTAACAACAAGGTACTAATATGGTGGAGGTACTGGTAGCATCAAGGTACTAATACTGGTAACAACAAGGTACTAATATGGTGGAGGTACTGGTAGCATCAAGGTACTAATACTGGTAACAACAAGGTACTAATATGGTGGAGGTACTGGTAGCATCACGGTACTAATACTGGTAACAACAAGGTACTAATATGGTGGAGGTACTGGTAGCATCACGGTACTAATACTGGTAACAACAAGGTACTAATATGGTGGAGGTACTGGTAGCATCAAGGTACTAATACTGGTAACAACAAGGTACTAATATGGTGGAGGTACTGGTAGCATCAAGGTACTAATACTGGTAACAACAAGGTACTAATATGGTGGAGGTACTGGTAGCATCACGGTACTAATACTGGTAACAACAAGGTACTCATATGGTGGAGGTACTGGTAGCATCACGGTACTAATACTGGTAACAACAAGGTACTAATATGGTGGAGGTACTGGTAGCATCAAGGTACTAATACTGGTAACAACAAGGTACTAATATGGTGGAGGTACTGGTAGCATCAAGGTACTAATACTGGTAACAACAAGGTACTAATATGGTGGAGGTACTGGTAGCATCAAGGTACTAATACTGGTAACAACAAGGTACTCATATGGTGGAGGTACTGGTAGCATCAAGGTACTAATACTGGTAACAACAAGGTACTCATATGGTGGAGGTACTGGTAGCATCACGGTACTAATACTGGTAACAACAAGGTACTAATATGGTGGAGGTACTGGTAGCATCAAGGTACTAATACTGGTAACAACAAGGTACTAATATGGTGGAGGTACTGGTAGCATCAAGGTACTAATACTGGTAACAACAAGGTACTAATATGGTGGAGGTACTGGTAGCATCAAGGTACTAATACTGGTAACAACAAGGTACTAATATGGTGGAGGTACTGGTAGCATCACGGTACTAATACTGGTAACAACAAGGTACTAATATGGTGGAGGTACTGGTAGCATCACGGTACTAATACTGGTAACAACAAGGTACTAATATGGTGGAGGTACTGGTAGCATCAAGGTACTAATACTGGTAACAACAAGGTACTCATATGGTGGAGGTACTGGTAGCATCAAGGTACTAATACTTAACGTAATACGTTCACCTGCTCCTCGCCCTCAGGTGTGCGTCTGCGGTGGGGCCGCTACTCCAAGCAGGAGAATCAGCAGATTCGGCAGAATGTGGCAGACTTCCTGGCTCTGACGGGCATCAGCTCGGCCAATCAGCTGCTGTTCCCTCTGAGGTACAAAGACCAGGAGGCGGAGATCAAGAGGCTTAAAGCACAGCATCACTTCCTGGAGAGGATTGGTAAACAAACATCTTCATCAGGATGGTCCTCCTCATAATGTAGTACTGTAGTACTGTAGTCTGTAGTATTGTAGTGTGTACTACTGTAGTCTGTGTAGTACTGTAGTCTGTAGTATTGTAGTGTGTACTACTGTAGTCTGTGTAGTATTGTAGTGTGTAATACTGTAGTCTGTGTGGTATTGTAGTCTGTGTGGTATTGTAGTCTGTGTGGTCTGTCTTGTCAAGTTAATATAAAACATTATGATACAAACCACACAGCAGGTTTTAATATAAACTCTATAACTTTACTCCTGTTACCCATCTGTCTCTCTCTCTGTCTCTGTCTCTGTCTCTCTCTGCCTGTCTGTCTCTCCAGCTGAGGGACTTCCTCGTACGTGTCAACAGGTCTACATGAGAGCCAAGAAGATGTTTGACGACAGGAACTACAATGGAAGGTCAGAGGTCAAACTGAAGCTGTTTGTTCTCAGACTAGAACCCTCTGTATCTACACGTTCTGTGTGTTCATGTTCTACGTGTGGGGGTTCTGTGTGTGTTCATGTTCTACGTGTGGGGGTTCTGTGTGTGTTCATGTTCTACGTGTGGGGGTTCTGTGTGTTCATGTTCTACGTGTGGGGGTTCTGTGTGTTCATGTTCTACGTGTGGGGGTTCTGTGTGTGTTCATGTTCTACGTGTGGGGGTTCTGTGTGTGTTCATGTTCTACGTGTGGGGGTTCTGTGTGTGTTCATGTTCTACGTGTGGGGGTTCTGTGTGTGTTCATGTTCTACGTGTGGGGGTTCTGTGTGTGTTCATGTTCTACGTGTGGGGGTTCTGTGTGTGTTCATGTTCTACGTGTGGGGGTTCTGTGTGTGTTCATGTTCTACGTGTGGGGGTTCTGTGTGTGTTCATGTTCTACGTGTGGGGGTTCTGTGCGTGTGTTCATGTTCTACGTGTGGGGGTTCTGTGCGTGTGTTCATGTTCTACGTGTGGGGGTTCTGTGCGTGTGTTCATGTTCTACGTGTGGGGGTTCTGTGCGTGTGTTCATGTTCTACGTGTGGGGGTTCTGTGCGTGTGTTCATGTTCTACGTGTGGGGGTTCTGTGCGTGTGTTCAGGTTCTACGTGTGGGGGTTCTGTGCGTGTGTTCAGGTTCTACGTGTGGGGGTTCTGTGTGTGTGTTCAGGTTCTACGTGTGGGGGTTCTGTGTGTGTGTGTGTGTTCAGGTTCTACGTGTGGGGGTTCTGTGTGTGTGTGTGTGTGTGTGTGTGTGTGTGTGTGTGTGTGTGTGTGTGTGTGTGTGTGTGTGTGTGTTCAGGTTCTACGTGTGGGGGTTCGGTGTGTGTGTGTGTGTGTGTGTGTGTGTGTGTGTGTGTGTTCAGGTTCTACGTGTGGGGGCGTCCGCGTGTGTGTGTTCAGGTTCTACGTGTGGGGGCGTCCGCGTGTGTGTGTTCAGGTTCTACGCGTGGGGGCGTCCGCGTGTGTGTGTGTTCAGGTTCTACGCGTGGGGGCGTCCGCGTGTGTGTGTGTTCAGGTTCTACGCGTGGGGGCGTCCGCGTGTGTGTGTGTGTTCAGGTTCTACGCGTGGGGGCGTCCGCGTGTGTTCAGGTTCTACGTGTGGGGGCGTCCGCGTGTGTGTGTGTTCAGGTTCTACGTGTGGGGGCGTCCGTGTGTGTGTGTTCAGGTTCTACGTGTGGGGGCGTCCGTGTGTGTGTGTTCAGGTTCTACGTGTGGGGGCGTCCGCGTGTGTGTGTGTTCAGGTTCTACGTGTGGGGGCGTCCGTGTGTGTGTGTTCAGGTTCTACGTGTGGGGGCGTCCGTGTGTGTGTGTTCAGGTTCTACGTGTGGGGGCGTCCGCGTGTGTGTGTGTTCAGGTTCTACGTGTGGGGGCGTCCGTGTGTGTGTGTGTGTGTGTGTTCAGGTTCTACGTGTGTGGATCCTCTCAGGTTCTCAAAGGAGGAGGTGCATTCTCTGAAGAAGTTCCAGAACTTCCATGGTAACGACTGGAAGACTATCTCTGAGAAGATGGACCGCAGCATGTTGGCCTTACAGAAGCGCTTCGCCCAAACCGGTAAACACCTGGTCCTGGTTCTGAGGTTCTGTTAGAACCCTTCAGACGCATTCATTGTGTGTGTTTGTGTGTGTGTGTGTGTGTGTGTGTGTGTGTCCATCCAGCTGCAGGCCATGGTGCATGGAGCTCAGATGAGGTGTCCAGATTGAAGCAGGCTCTAGAGGGTCACCTTAAGGTTCTGGTCCATCAGAACTCTGCGGATCCTAGTCTGAGCCAGGACCAGCTGTGTAACAACCTGCCCTGGAAGAAGATCAGTGAGGCGGTGGAGACCAGATCCTGGACCCAGTGTCGGCTCAAGTGGTCAGTACACCTGCTGGGTCTGATACTGGACTGGTGCTCTGGACCGGTACAGACCCACGAGGAGACTCGAGTGCAACACCTAAACATGCAGATACAATAATAATATATATATGTGATGCTGTCAGCCGTGCTGATATGACAGCTGAGTTCCAGGTCCAGGTCTAGGTCTAGGTCCAGGTCTAGGTCTAATGCTGCGTCCACACCAAGAGCGTTGCACTTTTCTTTAGATAACGTGCAAAGCCAAAGCACAGAATGACGCCGCACGGAAAATTCGCCGCAATTCTGCGTGACGCTGAGCTGGGAAAGCAGAATCGCTTCAGGTCTTTAAGTCTCCAGGTCTTTAAGTCTCCAGGTCTTTAAGTCTCCAGGTCTTTAAGTCTCCAGGTCTCCAGGTCTTTAAGTCTCCAGGTCTTTAAGTCTCCAGGTCTTTAAGTCTCCAGGTCTTTAGGTCTTTAAGTCTCCAGGTCTTTAAGTCTCCAGGTCTTTAGGTCTTTAAGTCTCCAGGTCTTTAAGTCTTTAGGTCTTTAAGTCTCCAGGTCTTTAAGTCTCCAGGTCTTTAAGTCTCCAGGTCTTTAAGTCTCCAGGTCTTTAGGTCTTTAAGTCTCCAGGTCTTTAAGTCTCCAGGTCTTTAAGTCTCCAGGTCTTTAAGTCTCCAGGTCTTTAGGTCTTTAAGTCTCCAGGTCTTTAAGTCTTTAGGTCTTTAAGTCTCCAGGTCTTTAAGTCTCCAGGTCTTTAGGTCTTTAAGTCTCCAGGTCTTTAAGTCTCCAGGTCTTTAAGTCTCCAGGTCTTTAGGTCTCCAGGTCTTTAAGTCTCCAGGTCTTTAAGTCTCCAGGTCTTTAAGTCTCCAGGTCTTTAGGTCTTTAGGTCTCCAGGTCTTTAGGTCTCCAGGTCTTTAGGTCTCCAGGTCTTTAAGTCTCCAGGTCTTTAGGTCTCCAGGTCTTTAAGTCTCCAGGTCTTTAAGTCTCCAGGTCTTTAAGTCTCCAGGTCTTTAGGTCTCCAGGTCTTTAGGTCTCCAGGTCTTTAGGTCTCCAGGTCTTTAAGTCTCCAGGTCTTTAAGTCTCCAGGTCTTTAAGTCTTTAAGTCTCCAGGTCTTTAAGTCTCCAGGTCTCCAGGTCTTTAAGTCTCCAGGTCTTTAAGTCTCCAGGTCTTTAAGTCTCCAGGTCTCCAGGTCTTTAAGTCTCCAGGTCTTTAAGTCTCCAAGTCTCCAGGTCTTCAGGTCTCCAGGTCTCCAGGTCTTTAAGTCTCCAGGTCTTTAAGTCTCCAGGTCTCCAGGTCTTTAAGTCTCCAGGTCTTTAAGTCTTTAAGTCTCCAGGTCTTTAAGTCTCCAGGTCTTTAAGTCTTTAAGTCTCCAGGTATTTAAGTCTTTAAGTCTCCAGGTATTTAAGTCTTTAAGTCTCCAGGTCTTTAAGTCTTTAAGTCTCCAGGTCTTTAGGTCTCCAGGTCTCCAGGTCTTTAGGTCTCCAGGTCTTTAGGTCTCCAGGTCTTTAAGTCTCCAGGTCTTTAGGTCTCCAGGTCTTTAAGTCTCCAGGTCTTTAAGTCTCCAGGTCTTTAAGTCTCCAGGTCTCCAAGTCTCCAGGTCTTTAAGTCTCCAGGTCTCCAGGTCTTTAAGTCTCCAGGTATTTAAGTCTTTAAGTCTCCAGGTCTTTAAGTCTTTAAGTCTCCAGGTCTTTAAGTCTCCAGGTCTCCAGGTCTTTAAGTCTCCAGGTCTTTAAGTCTCCAGGTCTTTAAGTCTTTAAGTCTCCAGGTATTTAAGTCTTTAAGTCTCCAGGTATTTAAGTCTTTAAGTCTCCAGGTCTTTAAGTCTTTAAGTCTCCAGGTCTTTAAGTCTTTAAGTCTCCAGGTATTTAAGTCTTTAAGGCTCCAGGTCTTTAAGCCTCCAGGTCTTTAAGTCTTTAAGTCTCCAGGTCTTTAAGTCTTTAAGTCTCCAGGTCTCCAGGTCTTTAGGTCTCCAGGTCTTTAAGTCTCCAGGTCTTTAAGTCTTTAAGTCTCCAGGTCTCCAGGTCTTTAGGTCTCCAGGTCTTTAAGTCTTTAAGTCTCCAGGTCTCCAGGTCTTTAAGTCTCCAGGTCTTTAAGTCTCCAGGTCTCCAGGTCTTTAAGTCTCCAGGTCTTTAAGTCTCCAGGTCTCCAAGTCTTTAAGTCTCCAGGTCTCCAGGTCTTTAAGTCTTTAAGTCTCCAGGTCTTTAAGTCTCCAGGTCTTTAAGTCTCCAGGTCTCCAGGTCTTTAAGTCTCCAGGTATTTAAGTCTCCAGGTCTCCAGGTCTTTAAGTCTCCAGGTATTTAAGTCTTTAAGTCTCCAGGTATTTAAGTCTTTAAGTCTCCAGGTCTTTAAGTCTTTAAGTCTCCAGGTATTTAAGTCTTTAAGTCTCCAGGTATTTAAGTCTTTAAGTCTCCAGGTATTTAAGTCTTTAAGCCTCCAGGTCTTTAAGTCTTTAAGTCTCCAGGTATTTAAGTCTTTAAGTCTCCAGGTATTTAAGTCTTTAAGGCTCCAGGTCTTTAAGTCTTTAAGTCTCCAGGTATTTAAGTCTTTAAGTCTCCAGGTATTTAAGTCTCCAGGTCTTTAAGTCTCCAGGTCTTTAAGTCTCCAGGTCTTTAAGTCTCCAGGTCTTTAGGTCTCCAGGTCTTTAAGTCTCCAGGTCTTTAAGTCTCCAGGTCTTTAAGTCTTTAAGTCTCCAGGTCTTTAAGTCTCCAGGTCTTTAAGTCTTTAAGTCTCCAGGTCTTTAAGTCTCCAGGTCTTTAAGTCTCCAGGTCTCCAGGTCTTTAAGTCTCCAGGTATTTAAGTCTTTAAGTCTCCAGGTATTTAAGTCTTTAAGTCTCCAGGTCTTTAAGTCTTTAAGTCTCCAGGTCTTTAAGTCTCCAGGTCTCCAGGTCTTTAAGTCTCCAGGTCTCCAGGTCTTTAAGTCTCCAGGTCTTTAAGTCTTTAAGTCTCCAGGTCTTTAAGTCTCCAGGTCTTTAAGTCTTTAAGTCTCCAGGTCTTTAAGTCTTTAAGTCTCCAGGTCTTTAAGTCTTTAAGTCTCCAGGTATTTAAGTCTTTAAGTCTTCAGGTCTTTAAGTCTTTAAGTCTCCAGGTCTTTATGTCTTTAGGTCTCCAAGTCTCCAGGTCTCCAGGTCTTTAGGTCTCCAGGTCTCTGATGTGTTTCAGGTTTTCCATCGTTGGGTGTAAACTGGCTGCAGGTGTTTAGGTCTCCAGGTCTTGTGGTCTTCAGGTCTCTAGGTGTTTAGGTCTCCAGGTCTTCAGGTCTCTGGTGTGTGTTTCAGGTTTTCCATCGTTGGGTGTAAACTGGCTGCAGGTGTTTAGGTCTCCAGGTGTTTAGGTCTCCAGGTCTTTAGGTCTCCAGGTCTTTAGGTCTCTAGATCTTCAGGTCTCTAGGTGTTTAGGTCTCCAGGTCTTCAGGTCTCTGGTGTGTGTTTCAGGTTCTCCATCGTTAGGTGTAAACTGGCTGCAGGTGTCTCCACCTTCAATCGAGGACCTGAAGGACTTGACGCTAAAATCCGGCTCATCCAAACGTAAGATCACATGACACGTCCTTTCAAAATAAAAGTCAACCTTTCTTTTGAAAGGCCAATACAGGCCTTCATGCTAAGCTAACGAAAACAGAAATTGCCTTGACTCAGAAAATGCGGTCATGTTTTAATGTTATAATTTCAACAACAATGAAAACAACAACAGTAACCGTGTTTCAGGCTGTACAACATGCGTGTGGATGACATGGCAGAAATCGACTGGGAGGAGGTCGCTCAGACTATCGGGTGAGGTCAAAGGTCAAACTGTCACCAATCAAGAGATAAAATAAAGAAAATATAGAAGTAAACGGGTGGTATTGTTATGCAGGAACAATTATTAATTATATTTTCACAATAATAACAAATCGCACACAAATTATTATTCCATCCAACATGTTCACCTGTCATAGTTTATCTGAACATGTTCACCTGTAATAGTTTATCTGAACATGTTCACCTGTAATAGTTTATCTGAACATGTTCACCTGTAATAGTTTATCTGAACATGTTCACCTGTAATAGTTTATCTGAACATGGACATGTTCACCTGTAATAGTTTATCTGAACATGTTCACCTGTCATAGTTTATCTGAACATGTTCACCTGTAATAGTTTATCTGAACATGTTCACCTGTAATAGTTTATCTGAACATGGACATGTTCACCTGTAATAGTTTATCTGAACATGTTCACCTGTAATAGTTTATCTGAACATGTTCACCTGTAATAGTTTATCTGAACATGGACATGTTCACCTGTAATAGTTTATCTGAACATGTTCACCTGTAATAGTTTATCTGAACATGGACAGGTGAACATCACCAGCCAATGATGGTGCTGATGAAAGTATTATTGATATATTTCAGTATTGAGTATTGTATACAGCTCTGAGAAGTAGTACTACAGTGTGACAGTAGTACCAGTAATACTGGCGTTTATGTGGTATTAGTACTAAGTGTGTTCTTCTTTCAGGAAAGTGACTTCTGTCTGCGTTCAGAAGAGTTTCCACAGAATGAAAGTCTCCGGAGTTCCTAACTGGACCAGCTTGTCCTACGGAGGTCAGTACTGCAGTACTTCACTAGTACTTCACTAGTACTGCGATACTTCACCGGTACTGCAGTACTGCGATACTTCACCGGTCGGTACTGCAGTACTTCACTAGTACTGCGATACTTCACCGGTACTGCAGTACTTCACCAGTCGGTACTGCAGTACTTCACTAGTACTTCACTAGTACTGCGATACTTCACCGGTACTGCAGTACTTCACCAGTCAGTACTGCAGTACTTCACCAGTCAGTACTGCAGTACTTCACTAGTACTTCACTAGTACTGCGATACTTCACCGGTACTGCAGTACTTCACCAGTCAGTACTGCAGTACTTCACTAGTACTGCGATACTTCACCGGTACTGCAGTACTTCACCGGTACTGCAGTACTTCACCAGTCAGTACTGCAGTACTTCACTAGTACTGCGATACTTCACCGGTACTGCAGTACTTCACCGGTACTGCAGTACTTCACTAGTACTGCGATACTTCACCGGTACTGCAGTACTTCACCAGTCAGTACTGCAGTACTTCACTAGTACTGCGATACTTCACCGGTACTGCAGTACTTCACCAGTCAGTACTGCAGTACTTCACTAGTACTTCGATACTTCACCGGTACTGCAGTACTTCACCAGTCAGTACTGCAGTACTTCACTAGTACTTCACTAGTACTGCGATACTTCACCGGTACTGCAGTACTTCACCAGTCAGTACTACAGTATTTATGCAGTGTTATTGATTCATAGAAGACAAACGCTGGACCTGTTGACGTGCCCACGCTGACGTAAACTGTGATGTCACTTCCTGTTCCTCAGAGATCATCGACTACCTGCAGCTGACGCTGGCTCCGGTCCTGGAGAGGAAGCTGAGGAGGCTGAAGGTGGAGATGATCCGGGAGGAGGCGCAGGAGGAGAGACGCTTCCTGCTGTCGGACATCGTCTCCTCACGCGACGAAGACGACGACTTCATGGAGCTAGACAACAGTCAGCTGACCGCCGGCCAATCGGGACGCAGATAGACAAACACAGGAGTGTGATTGGCAGTCCCCTCTGGACGGACTAAACCGGATTAAATCCTGACAACATCTTTACATTTCTTCTTTTCATCTCCGGCAGACAGGAAGTGCATTGCTGCCTCCGGTGGATAAATACTGTGGCTTTTTATTTTGAAGATCCTAATGTTTGATTTTCAAGCTGATGTTTCTGATATTTTATGTCTTTAATGTTGTGATTAAATATTTGTTTGCCATATTGTGGTTTAACTTTATTTCATGTATATAGAACTTAAAAAAACAAATATCATCCAACACACAAACGTTGATAAATGAGCATGGAAAGAGATAAAAGAGAAACCTCGGCTCAGGGGAGGTCTCAACCCACTTCCCACTCAACATGTACCTCTTTGGGTTCTCGTCTCACTGGGTTATGGCCTTATTATCTGGGTTATGGCCTTATCCTCTGGGTGAGGGGATAGGGCCTTATCCTCTGGGTGAGGGGATAGGGCCTTATCCTCTGGGTGAGGGGATAGGGCCTTATCCTCTGGGTGAGGGCCTTATCCTCTGGGTGAGGGGATAGGGCCTTATCCTCTGGGTGAGGGGATAGGGCCTTATCCTCTGGGTTAGGGCCTTATCCTCTGGGTGAGGGGACAGGGCCTTATCCTCTGGGTGAGGGCCTTATCCTCTGGGTGAGGGGATAGGGCCTTATCCTCTGGGTGAGGGGATAGGGCCTTATCCTCTGGGTTAGGGCCTTATCCTCTGGGTGAGGGGACAGGGCCTTATCCTCTGGGTGAGGGCCTTATCCTCTGGGTGAGGGGATAGGGCCTTATCCTCTGGGTTAGGGCCTTATCCTCTGGGTTAGGGCCTTATCCTCTGGGTGAGGGGACAGGGCCTTATCCTCTGGGTGAGGGGACAGGGCCTTGTCCTCTGGGTGAGGGGACAGGGCCTTATCCTCTGGGTGAGGGCCTTGTCCTCTGGGTGAGGGGACAGGGCCTTGTCCTCTGGGTGAGGGGACAGGGCCTTGTCCTCTGGGTGAGGGGACAGGGCCTTGTCCTCTGGGTGAGGGGACAGGGCCTTGTCCTCTGGGTGAGGGCCTTATCCTCTGGGTGAGGGGACAGGGCCTTGTCCTCTGGGTTAGGGCCTTATCCTCTGGGTGAGGGGACAGGGCCTTATCCTCTGGGTGAGGGGACAGGGCCTTGTCCTCTGGGTGAGGGGACAGGGCCTTGTCCTCTGGGTGAGGGCCTTATCCTCTGGGTGAGGGGACAGGGCCTTGTCCTCTGGGTGAGGGCCTTATCCTCTGGGTGAGGGGACAGGGCCTTATCCTCTGGGTGAGGGCCTTGTCCTCTGGGTGAGGGGACAGGGCCTTGTCCTCTGGGTGAGGGGACAGGGCCTTGTCTTCTGGGTGAGGGCCTTGTCTTCTGGGTGAGGGCCTTGTCCTCTGGGTGAGGGGACAGGGCCTTATCCTCTGGGTGAGGGGACAGGGCCTTATCCTCTGGGTGAGGGGACAGGGCCTTATTCTCTGGGTTAGGGGACAGGGCCTTATCTTCTGGGTGAGGGCCTTATCCTCTGGGTGAGGGGACAGGGCCTTATCCTCTGGGTGAGGGCCTTGTCCTCTGGGTGAGGGGACAGGGCCTTATCCTCTGGGTGAGGGGACAGGGCCTTGTCCTCTGGGTGAGGGCCTTGTCCTCTGGGTGAGGGGACAGGGCCTTGTCCTCTGGGTGAGGGCCTTGTCCTCTGGGTGAGGGGACAGGGCCTTGTCCTCTGGGTGAGGGGACAGGGCCTTGTCCTCTGGGTGAGGGGACAGGGCCTTGTCCTCTGGGTGAGGGGACAGGGCCTTGTCCTCTGGGTGAGGGCCTTGTCCTCTGGGTGAGGGGACAGGGCCTTGTCCTCTGGGTGAGGGCCTTGTCCTCTGGGTGAGGGGACAGGGCCTTGTCCTCTGGGTGAGGGGACAGGGCCTTATCCTCTGGGTTAGGGCCTTATTCTCTGGGTGAGGGGACAGGGCCTTATCCTCTGGGTGAGGGGACAGGGCCTTGTCTTCTGGGTGAGGGGACAGGGCCTTGTCTTCTGGGTGAGGGCCTTATCCTCTGGGTTAGGGCCTTATCCTCTGGGTGAGGGGACAGGGCCTTATCCTCTGGGTGAGGGGACAGGGCCTTGTCTTCTGGGTGAGGGCCTTATCCTCTGGGTTAGGGCCTTATTCTCTGGGTGAGGGGACAGGGCCTTATCCTCTGGGTGAGGGGACAGGTCCTTATCCTCTGGGTTAGGGCCTTATTCTCTGGGTTAGGGCCTTATTCTCTGGGTGAGGGGACAGGGCCTTATCCTCTGGGTGAGGGGACAGGGCCTTATCCTCTGGGTTAGGGGACAGGGCCTTGTCTTCTGGGTTATGGCCTTATCCTCTGGGTGAGGGGACAGGGCCTTATCCTCTGGGTGAGGGGACAGGGCCTTGTCTTCTGGGTGAGGGCCTTATCCTCTGGGTGAGGGGACAGGTCCTTATCCTCTGGGTTAGGGCCTTATCCTCTGGGTGAGAGGACAGGGCCTTATTCTCTGGGTTAGGGCCTTATCCTCTGGGTGAGAGGACAGGGCCTTATTCTCTGGGTTAGGGCCTTATCCTCTGGGTGAGGGGACAGGGCCTTGTCCTCTACACTTCTACCTGAAGCAGATTGAACTGATGCTGCAACGCTTTAGATAGATAAATACTGGGCTCCCAGGGCTCCTCCATTTTCCAAGGACCTGGCTCTGCCTCCCGCTCCTTCCTCTTCAGCACCAGACTGTTCCTTCAACGCATCCTGCTCTCAAGTGTCAGTGCTTTCCTTGGGCCCTTTCCATGTTCACAAAGGGAAGAGAGAGAAACAAGCATCTTTCCCTGCACCTCTTACTGCTGATGCCGTCACTGCCACCACATGTGGAGGACCCATAGAACTGGGAGGGCAGGTAAAGCTGGAAGAAATAGGGATTTTATTCACCCAATAAGATTATAAGTATTACAATGGGGAAAAATCAGAACGTGACCAATGAGAATAAATATATAAGTTCAACAAACTTATTAAACAAAACTTAGCATAAACATAGTAAGGCCTCTATGAAACGAGACGCTGTTGATCCATCTTCCAACTGCAGGATATATACTCTGCGGCGCAGTCCATGGGTGACTGTGGCTCAGTGGTGAGCAGGGTCGTCCTTCAATCAGAGGACCGGCGGTTCAATCCCCGGCTCCGCTAGCCCATGTCGATGTGTCCTTGAGCAAGACGCTTAACCCTAAATTGCTCCCGTAGCTGTTCTACGGTGTATGAATGGTCCAACAGTCCAATTATCCAGGCCAGTCTACTGAGGCAGGTGTGCTGCAGCAGGTAAAACTGAACCATGTGGAGAAGTGGGCCTAACACTGAACCCTGTGGAGTCCCACATGTAAAGACAGAGGAGAAGTGGGCCTAACACTGAACCCTGTGGAGTCCCACGTGTAAAGACAGAGGAGAAGTGGGTTTAAATCTTTCTCAAGACCTTTAGTCCAGATTAAAGTTGTTAAATTAGGATGAACATGTTTGATGGATTTAAGGCCTCGGTCAGATTACAGTTAAAGATAAGTAAATCATGTTTTCATTCATGTATTTAAAGACATTGAGTATCAGGTTTAGATATATTAAATGAATGTTTTCATCGACACTAACACATATATTTATAATCTATAATCATAAAATATTTCTCTACAAACATTCAGATCCATACAAACAACAGATGTAACATGATCACATGATGAGTTTCCAGAGTTGTCCAGCAGGAAGTCCATATGAAGAGTACATAAGTGCATTGTGGGTAGTTCATCTGGCAGTGATGGCCTGCAGGCTGCTGGTCCTCTTCATGATGTTTGGGACAAAATGGAGTCCTGACGCTCTCTCGATGGTTTCTATGGGAACCAGGAAGCGATCCAGAGGCACCTTCTCATCGATTGGCTCGTTGGGTAAAACGTACGACCGAAGCTCCACCCCCCTGCCGTCTGCCTGCTCCAGGATCAGCACCTGAGGAGGGACAGGACAGGAGGACCCATCAGCTGTCAGGTGGTCTTCATCATCATCCTCCTCAGAAAGATGGACTCACCTTGAAGAAGTGTGTCGGCACGGCGACGTGGTTCCGTCCTAGAACCTGATATCTAACGTAGAGTTTCCCATCAGCTTCCTGCCTGAAAGACACACACACACACACACACACCTGGTGATGTCATCCTGTAGCTCCTCCCACACCACAGAAGAAGAGGCGGGTACCTGGGCAGGTAGAGCGGGCCGGTGCAGACGTAGACGTTGAGGTAATGTTTGGTGAGAGAGCGACACAGCTGCTCCAGATTGTTCCAGGTCTTCTGGTTCAGGTGAGGGTTCTGGACAACGATGACATCATCAGAGCCTCTCAGGTAGTGTTGCACTCATTACATATACTGTGTGTGTGTGTGTGTGTGTGTGTGTGTGTTCACCTGTGGGGCCACGTTGCTCAGGTAGAAGGTGTCTTCCATAGCTTTCTGACTCCACTTGTGATTGGCTGCAGCTGCCAGGTGACCTCTGTCGAAGCCACTCCCCCTGAAATCTGCATTGGTTGACCTGTGAAAGACATGCACGCTGGGGGGAGGGGGAGTGTCATTAGGCTCGTTCGTTAGAGCTGCTTCTCGCCTGGAATCCAGACGAGAGCAGCGGCCGCAGCAGGAGGCGTTCAGCTCTCTGATGTGGCGACAGCCAGGCGTTTCCCATCATGCACTGGGCCACGCAGTCCGTGGAGAGCTACTGCGGCGCCTGGCTGTAGAATCGACGGCCGGCTTGCTCTCGTGAGAGTATCGTTGACCACGTGTGCATGACGTCAGAGCAAGTCGGACACAAATCTACCCAGCATGCATTGCGCGCCAATCGATTCTGCGCAGAACTGGCTCATCTCGAACGAGCCTATTACTTCCTGTCTGACGAGAGGACTCCGCCTCCTGTCTGACTCTACTTCCTGTCTGACGAGAGGACTCCTCCTCCTGTCTGACTCTACTTCCTGTCTGACGAGAGGACTCCGCCTCCTGTCTGACTCTACTTCCTGTCTGACGAGAGGACTCCGCCTCCTGTCTGACTCTACTTCCTGTCTGACGAGAGGACTCCTCCTCCTGTCTGACTCTACTTCCTGTCTGACGAGAGGACTCCGCCTCCTGTCTGACTCTACTTCCTGTCTGACGAGAGGACTCCGCCTCCTGTCTGACTCTACTTCCTGTCTGACGAGAGGACTCCTCCTCCTGTCTGACTCTACTTCCTGTCTGACGAGAGGACTCCTCCTCCTGTCTGACTCTACTTCCTGTCTGACGAGAGGACTCCTCCTCCTGTCTGACTCTACTTCCTGTCTGACGAGAGGACTCCGCCTCCTGTCTGACTCTACTTCCTGTCTGACGAGAGGACTCCGCCTCCTGTCTGACTCTACTTCCTGTCTGACGAGAGGACTCCGCCTCCTGTCTGACTCTACTTCCTGTCTGACGAGAGGACTCTGTCTGACTCTACTTCCTGTCTGACGAGAGGACTCCGCCTCCTGTCTGACTCTACTTCCTGTCTGACGAGAGGACTCCGCCTCCTGTCTGACTCTTCCTCCTGTCTGACTCTACTTCCTGTCTGACGAGAGGACTCCGCCTCCTGTCTGACTCTACTTCCTGTCTGACGAGAGGACTCCGCCTCCTGTCTGACTCTACTTCCTGTCTGACGAGAGGACTCCTCCTCCTGTCTGACTCTACTTCCTGTCTGACGAGAGGACTCCTCCTCCTGTCTGACTCTACTTCCTGTCTGACGAGAGGACTCCGCCTCCTGTCTGACTCTACTTCCTGTCTGACGAGAGGACTCCGCCTCCTGTCTGACTCTACTTCCTGTCTGACGAGAGGACTCCGCCTCCTGTCTGACTCTACTTCCTGTCTGACGAGAGGACTCCGCCTCCTGTCTGACTCTACTTCCTGTCTGACGAGAGGACTCCGCCTCCTGTCTGACTCTACTTCCTGTCTGACGAGAGGACTCCTCCTCCTGTCTGACTCTACTTCCTGTCTGACGAGAGGACTCCGCCTCCTGTCTGACTCTACTTCCTGTCTGACGAGAGGACTCCGCCTCCTGTCTGACTCTACTTCCTGTCTGACGAGAGGACTCCGCCTCCTGTCTGACTCTACTTCCTGTCTGACGAGAGGACTCCGCCTCCTGTCTGACTCTACTTCCTGTCTGACGAGAGGACTCCGCCTCCTGTCTGACTCTACTTCCTGTCTGACGAGAGGACTCCGCCTCCTGTCTGACTCTACTTCCTGTCTGACGAGAGGACTCCTCCTCCTGTCTGACTCTACTTCCTGTCTGACGAGAGGACTCCGCCTCCTGTCTGACTCTACTTCCTGTCTGACGAGAGGACTCCGCCTCCTGTCTGACTCTACTTCCTGTCTGACGAGAGGACTCCGCCTCCTGTCTGACTCTACTTCCTGTCTGACGAGAGGACTCCTCCTCCTGTCTGACGAGAGGACTCCGCCTCCTGTCTGACTCTACTTCCTGTCTGACGAGAGGACTCCGCCTCCTGTCTGACTCTACTTCCTGTCTGACGAGAGGACTCCGCCTCCTGTCTGACTCTACTTCCTGTCTGACGAGAGGACTCCGCCTTCTGTCTGACTCTACTTCCTGTCTGACGAGAGGACTCCGCCTCCTGTCTGACTCTACTTCCTGTCTGACGAGAGGACTCCGCCTCCTGTCTGACTCTACTTCCTGTCTGACGAGAGGACTCCGCCTCCTGTCTGACTCTACTTCCTGTCTGACGAGAGGACTCCGCCTCCTGTCTGACTCTACTTCCTGTCTGACGAGAGGACTCCGCCTCCTGTCTGACTCTACTTCCTGTCTGACGAGAGGACTCCGCCTCCTGTCTGACTCTACTTCCTGTCTGACGAGAGGACTCCGCCTCCTGTCTGACTCTACTTCCTGTCTGACGAGAGGACTCCGCCTCCTGTCTGACTCTACTTCCTGTCTGACGAGAGGACTCCGCCTCCTGTCTGACTCTACTTCCTGTCTGACGAGAGGACTCCTCCTCCTGTACTTCTTGGCCGTTTCTCAATACCAAGTACGCTAAGTCCAGACTTGTGTACTTTTGGAGTTTGGACTTGGGAGTCCAGACTCTCAAGGACGCAGGACGTCTTTCTGCAGTTGGAACAGCAGCTGACTTGATGACGTCACCACCTCAGCTGTCGTTGTCATGAGCTACTCTGATTCTTCACTGTAAAGTATTTTTACAGTCAAACAAAATATGACAACCCTGCTTTTTTTGCACTGGTGTCACAGACATACACATATCATTGTATATATATATATATATATATATACACACATCCTTGTGTATATATATATATATTGTGTTTATAAATATGTATTTTTTATATATATATATATATATACTTATATATATTTATATAGATACACATATAATTGTGTATATATAATATGTTTATAAATATGTATTTCATATATACAGTTATATATTTATATAGATGCACATATAACTGATTCTTGACCAACCGACCACAGATTTGATGCTTAAACAACTAAACTTCTCGCCTGAAAATATCCTAAAATTAAATTGTGTGACTCAACAACGGTAGTATTCATAGAATGTCAACTTTCAGTTGTGAGTTTTCTCATCCGCCACGTTTCACGAGAACACAAGTACAGAGAAGAACGCATATTGAGAAACGGCCCCCGTCTCACCTGTCGTCCTCCTTGAAGTTGCAGTACTTCCTGTCTGATGGGCCATTCAGGGAGGCGGGGTTCAACCTCTCTATTACCCAGGATGCAGTGCGTGTGCGGGGGTCGTACGAGGTGACGTAGGACTCTCTGGTTTTGATGTTGGCCAATGAGGGGAAGCCGTACTTCATCAGCGTTCCTGACCCACCTGGACTCACCTGGACCAGGTGAAGACGGAGAGAAAGTTCTTTGTTAAAAACTGACAATCTAATTGTTCACAATCAATGAATTAAACTTGACAAAGCGACACTGCTCAGTTCGTTCCCACTGAATAAAGTTTCATTCTAGCAGACGATTATATATTATATTGTATATACATTCAAGTTTATACATTCATATCAAAACACTAGCATTGAAAATGATTATCATCCAAAATAGAGCAACCTCCTCTGACGATACACAAACGTGACAAAACTAAAATAAATCCTAGAATCTGGTTTAACAGTTTTTTGTCTTGGCGAAGCGGGAAGGTTTGTGTATCAAAAAAAGCAAAATACCACAAAGTACCACAAAACCAGATGTAGTGAATAAATGTCCACTGAAGAATGAAAACAGGGTCTTCATCACATTTAAAGAAACAGTGTAACAATACTGTCTCATTTAAAGAAACAGTGTAACAATACTGTCTCATTTAAAGAAACAGTGTAACAATACTGTCTCATTTAAAGAAACAGTGTAACAATACTGTCTCATTTAAAGAAACAGTGTAACAATACTGTCATTTAAAGAAACAGTGTAACAACACTGTCTCATTTAAAGAAACAGTGTAACAACACTGTCTCATTTAAAGAAACAGTGTAACAATACTGTCTCATTTAAAGAAACAGTGTAACAATACTGTCTCATTTAAAGAAACAGTGTAACAATACTGTCTCATTTAAAGAAACAGTGTAACAATACTGTCTCATTTAAAGAAACAGTGTAACAATACATTTCCTTCTGTTGAGCTACTTTTAAAAGGGAAACCTTTGTGTGTTTAACGTGGAACTTTATAACACATTCTATTCTGTGACTTCATATGAATACATGTATATGAAGTATTTCTTTACAGTCAGTACTTTGTCTTGTTTTATTCATTAGGACTGAACAAACTACAAACGGACTGCTCTTTAATAGATTACAGCCGCACACACGCACGCTCACACGCACGCACCGTCAGCTCGGAGGCCTGGACTCTCGGGACCGGGACCAGCGGGACTGAGCTCAGCAGACCCAGCAGAGGCCCGGGTCTCGCCTCCTCCTCTGCCCCGCCCCTGACGCTCGGCAGGCGGCTCACTGAAGCACCGATTCCCGCTCCGAACAACAAGGTCGCTCCGGTCCGGAACCACCGCCTCATGCTGCCTGTGGATCAGCGACGCGCTCTGATGACGTCAGCCTGACCAGAAACGACCTCCGGTGTTACGGTTTAACTGGCGACCATTTCAACTGGCTACTTTCGGCCGAAAGCGTCTCCTGTTGTCGTGGTTGCAGCAGAAGTTGAGAATAGAGAGAACACGTAGCTGTCCTCCTGAACGCCGCGTTGTTAAATTCTGCAGTTCAATGTCTAACCTTCTCTCTACAGTCTCAGGTCAAAACATACCGGAATTGACGTTGTTGAGTCTTTCCAGGGAAATAGTCCTCGCGAGTGAAAATATCGCTTGTTGTTTATGTGTTGAAACAGGAAGTCAGCAAATTTCCTTCCTTTGAAATAAAGTTGTTACAAATAACACATAATGACTGTGGAGTCTGTTTTGTGCAAATATCTGTCACGTAAATGAACTCTGTAGTACAGGGAAAAAGAAGAGAAAAATATATAAATAAATTCAATTTACGGGATTCGAACTCGTATCATAGGGTGGAAAAAGATCAGAGGTCAGTGGCATCACCACCACACCACGATAGACATACTAGCAGCTGTCTATTAGTTAGAGAAAGCATTGATATTGTAAAGTGCTCCGCTGGTCACGTCAACAGGCTGCATGGTAGTAAGCAGTGGTCACAAGTTGATCTGGTGGCTCTCTGTGTTTAAATGTGACTGCTGACTGTGTTGTATATGATTTTAGTCTAAATTCACATGTTAATCCAGTATGTCTATCGTGGTGTGGTGGTAATGCCACTGACCTCTGATCTTTTTCCACCCTATGATACGAGTTCGAATCCCGTAAATTGAATTTATTTATATATTTTTCTCTTCTTTTTTCCTGTACTACAGAGTTCATTTACGTGACAGATATTTGCACAAAACAGACTCCACAGTCATTATGTGTTATTTGTAACAACTTTATTTCAAAGGAAGGGCAATTTGCTGACTTCCTGTTTCAACACATAAACAACAAGCGATATTTTCACTCGCGAGGACTATTTCCCTGGAAAGACTCAACAACGTCAATCCCGGTATGTTTTGACCTGAGACTGTAGAGAAGGTTAGACATTGAACTGCAGAATTTAACAACGCGGCGTTCAGGAGGACAGCTACGTGTTCTCTCTATTCTCAACTTCTGCTGGAACCACGACAACAGGAGACGCTTTCGGCCGAAAGTAGCCAGTTGAAATGGTCGCCAGTTAAACCGTAACACCTGTTACAAAAACATCTTTCCTTTTCTTTGTTTATGACACAATAGGCTCGTTCGTTAGAGCTTCTCTCCTGGAGTCATCATCATCATCATCATCATCATCATCATCAGCGGCCGCAGCAGGAGGCGTTCACAAGAAACTGAGATCAGGTCGGACAGGTTTAGGCTGCCTTCAAAGTACACACAGGAAGTCACAAAAACAATGACTTCCTGTTAGTTCCGATCTTTTGTCTACTTGTAGTTTACAGATCACGTTTGGATTTAATCATATGTGTTTTAAATCTATATTTATGTATAAATGTGTGTTCTTGTTATGTCTGCCTGTGAAATACATTACTACTGGTTTAGATGTGTGTTGTATAAATACGATTTTCTATTAACAACCACACAAAATATGTTTTAAGATTAAACATGAGACGAATAATCAACAATCAAGCGTTAAGTATTACAACTACACATAAAATAATGATTTTCTAGAACACGTGGTGTTTGCTGTCAGATCTAAGAGCCAATCAGCTCTCTGATGTGGCGACAGCCAGGCGTTTCCCATCATGCACTGGGCCACGCAGTCCGTGGAGAGCTACTAGGCTGCGGTCGAATAGTCCATTTTGGTTAGAACCTTCCTAACGGAGTGAAATGACCTGAAGGACCTCAGTGGCCGCCATGATAAGTGCCGGTGGAATTGTCCAAACGCAAAGGAAAGGAGCTTCAATGCTTCCTAACTTAGCTCCTTTAGCATAGGAACCACTGGACATTCCTTACGAAAGGAAAGGAGATAATGCCGACCCACAATTCCTTGCGGCGGCAACATTTAAAGTGACGTATCATTCGGCCGTTCACGAGAACAGACGATCATGAAGACAAACGCAGATCATGTAAATAACTGTTGCTATAACTTGGAAACACTTTCAATAATCTGTTAAACCTGCTGGAGAACTAAAAACGTTACGTTGCTGAAAAGTGCTGTAAAGTGATGAAACTGCTGTAAAGTGATGAAACTGCTGTAAAGTGATGAAACTGCTGTAAAGTGATGAAACTGCTGTAAAGTGATGAAACTGCTGTAAAGTGATCAAACTGCTGTAAAGTGATAAACTGCTGTAAAGTGATAAACTGCTGTAAAGTGATAAACTGCTGTAAAGTGATGAAACTGCTGTAAAGTGATGAAACTGCTGTAAAGTGATGAAACTGCTGTAAAGTGATGAAACTGCTGTAAAGTGATCAAACTGACGTATTTTATATTCTGTCTGGTGTTGAACTGCAGCTTCAGCCTCATTCTTTTATTTTATTTGACTTCAGTTACAGAAGCTTTAGTGAAAGAGTTAAACTGGACGAGCTCTTCAGTCTGACTCATGTTTCTGATTATCATCTTTTTAATCAACTATTTAGTCACATTACAATAAAACATATCAAGTCAACACAGTTGTGTGATGTTTCATAAACTGTTGTCTGCATATTTTTATGATCAGATTATAATCTGCATGTAAATAAACCATAACAACATAAAGGGATATGAGACACACATATATGACACACATCGTTTGTGGGATAACGTATTTAATTCAGCATGTTTGAACTGAACAAAGAGACAGTTTTAGTAGCTTTGTACGTTGGTTTCACTTTCATATTCCTTCCTTCATTTCTATTCCAACCTCGTTATTAAAGTAATATATGAACCGGGTTGTTTATGTCGTTATGACGCAACACTGTAAGAAGACGGACGAAGTATATAAACTGCGCTTTTTGTAGTCCTTCTTCAGAACATTGTAGTTTCACCGCTGGCTACAGACTGACGTCACTAACATGCGCCTGCCGTCGCGTCATAACTACGTCGCTTAGTGAAAGTGGAGTCGGAGGCTGCGGTGGAATAGTCCAATAATGACCTCCTAACCTCTAACCCTAAGCACTTCTCCTTGACCTCTGTGGAAAACGTCACGGGGTTAAGGAAAGATGGGAAGGAGACTTCATGAGGAGTTAGGAGAAGACAACCGCGGTGTTTGGCAAATCCGTCTTCTTACAGTGTTGCGTCATAACGACATAAACAACCCGGTTCATATATTACTTTAATAACGAGGTTGGAATAGAAATGAACGAAGGAATATGAAAGTGAAACCAACGTACAAAGCTACTAAAACTGTCTCTTTGTTCAGTTTCAAACATGCTGAATTAAATACGTTATCCCACAAACGATGTGTGTCATATATGTGTGTCTCATATCCCTTTATGTTGTTATGGTTTATTTACATGCAGATTATAATCTGATCATAAAAATATGCAGACAACAGTTTATGAAACATCACACAACTCGTGTTGACTTGATATGTTTTATTGTAATGTGACTAAATAGTTGATTAAAAAGATGATAATCAGAAACATGACTCAGACTGAAGAGCTCGTCCAGTTTAACTCTTTCACTAAAGCTTCTGTAACTGAAGTCAAATAAAATAAAAGAGTGAGGCTGAAGCTGCAGTTCAACACCAGATAGAATAACAAATACGTCAGTTTGATCACTTTACAGCAGTTTGATCACTTTACAGCAGTTTCATCACTTTACAGCAGTTTGATCACTTTACAGCACTTTTCAGCAACGTAACGTTTGTAGTTTTCCAGCAGGTTTAACAGATTATTGAAAGTGTTTCCAAGTTATAGCAACAGTTATTTACATGATCAGCGTTTGTCTTCATGATCGTTTGTTCTCTGAACGGCCGAATGATACGTCACTTTAAATGTTGACGCCGCAAGGAATTGTGGGTCGGCATTATCTCCTTTCCTTTCGTAAGGAATGTCCAGTGGTTCCTATGCTAAAGGAGCTAAGTTAGGAAGCATTGAAGCTCCTTTCCTTTGCGTTTGGACAATTCCACCGGCACTTATCATGGCGGCCACTGAGGTACTTCAGGTCATTTCACTCCGTTAGGAAGGTTCTAACCAAAATGGACTATTCGACCGCAGCCTAGTAGCTCTCCACGGACTGCGTGGCCCAGTGCATGATGGGAAACGCCTGGCTGTCGCCACATCAGAGAGCTGATTGGCTCTTAGATCTGACAGCAAACACCACGTGTTCTAGAAAATCATTATTTTATGTGTAGTTGTAATACTTAACGCTTGATTGTTGATTATTCGTCTCATGTTTAATCTTAAAACATATTTTGTGTGGTTGTTAATAGAAAATCGTATTTATACAACACACATCTAAACCAGTAGTAATGTATTTCACAGGCAGACATAACAAGAACACACATTTCTACATAAATATAGATTTAAAACACATATGATTAAATCCAAACGTGATCTGTAAACTACAAGTAGACAAAAGATCGGAACTAACAGGAAGTCATTGTTTCTGTGACTTCCTGTGTGTACTTTGAAGGCAGCCTAAAGCTGTCGACCTGATCTCAGTTTCTTGTGAACGCCTCCTGCTGCTCTCTGGACTCCAGGAGAGAAGCAGCTCTGACCAACGAGCCTACTGCGGCGCCTGGCTGTAGAATCGACGGCCGGCTGGCTCTCGTGAGAGTATCGTTGACCACGTGTGCATGACGTCAGAGCAAGTCGGGAGCAAGTCGGACACAAATCTACCCAGCATGCATTGCACACCGATCGCCACCGATCGATTCTGATCAGAACTGGCTCATCTCGAACGAGCCTAGGGTTGTTTCTCAATACCAAGTACGCTAAGTCCAGACTTGTGTACTTTTGGAGTTTGGACTTGGGAGTCCAGACTCTCAAGGACGGAGGACGCATCTCTTTCGACTACACCTTGAATAAGGAAGGTAGCACCGTACTAGCACTCTAGTAGCACTTTGATGTCTCTTATTGATAGCACTTTTGTAATTTTCTGTAATTTTTGTAATTTAACTCTATTGAAGAAACTGTACTTTTGTGATTATTGATTATTGATTGTTGATTCTTGTTGTTCTGAGTTTGTACTCATGATTGAATGCACTATTGTAAGTCGCTTTGGATAAAAGCGTCAGCTAAATGACATGTAATGTAATGTAATGAGGACACAGGACGGTCTTTCTGCAGTTGGAACAGCAGCTGACTTGATGACGTCACCACCTCAGCTGTTGTTGTCATGAGTTACTCTGATTCTTCACTGTAAAGTATTTTTACAGTCAAACAAAATATGACAACCCTGCTTTTTTTGCACTGGTGTCACAGACATACACATATCATTGTATATATATATATATATATATATATATATATATATATATATATATATATATATATATATATTATTTCATATATATATATATATATATAGGACCTCAACCCGTCGGCGTATCTTTTTAAATAAGATGAGTCTGGACAAACCGACCACAGATTTGATGCTTAAACAAATAACTTCTCGCCTGAAAACGTCCTAAAATTATATTTTGTGACTCAACAACGGTAGTATTTATAGAATGTCAACTTTCAGTTGTGAGTTTTCTCATCCGCCATTGTTCCCCGTTTGCTGGTCCGAAATGCATTCTGGGATATTGGCTCTCTCAAGTACGCTGAAGTCTGCTCTGATGCATCCTGGGTAAAATGGGAGGATCAAGTCACATCCGGGCATTTTTACCGAGCTTGGAGAGAAGCGGACTTTTGAATTGGAACAGAACTTGGGCCGCGACTGAAAAAATGACTTATAGTCAACAATCAAGCGTTAAGTATTACAACTACACATAAAATAAGGATTTTCTACAACACGTGGTGTTTGCTGTCAGATCTAAGAGCCAATCAGCTCTCTGATGTGGAGGCGTTTCCCATCATGCACTCAGAGCAAGTCGGGAGCATGTCGGACACAAATCTACCCAGCATGCATTGCGCGCCGATCGATTCTGATCAGAACTGGCTCATCTCGAACGTAAAAAACAATACTGAGTCTGTAGTAAAAACTAAACAATACTGAGTCTGTAGTAAAAACTAAACAATACTGAGTCTGTAGTAAAAACAATACTGAATGTAAATACAAAATGTTTTAGATTATTTTATTCTTATAAATTTTTTTACAGCAAAACAGAAACAGAAGAAAAATAATACCACACACACTATATATATATATATATATATATATATATATATATATAATACCACACACACTATATATATATGTATATATACACACACACATACATACATATTAGTATTATCTTTATTATCATCATCATCATCATCATTTATTAATCCAGCCAAACACAATAGTATATAGTATATAAAAGGCTTATGTTGACTTCACATGACGTCACATGACGTCACATGACTTCACGTGAAGTCATGTGACGTCATGTGAAGTCACAAGACTTCACGTGACGTTTTATGTGACGTCACGTGAAGTCATGTGACGTCTTGTGACGTCATCTAGACTACGCTGAGGCTTCAATGGACTACATTTACCATCGGCACTGATCCCTTCACATCAGAAGTCGTCTGGGTTCTCAGTCTTTAATGTGACGACTCAACGCGCTCCAGGAGATGAAGAAACGTCCTCACAGGAGAATCCAGGTGGACCGACGTGTCACATCCTCTTCAATATGCATGGCTCTAGGATGCCATCAGTGGGCGTGACCCGAGGTGTGTGGGCGGGGCTAATACAGGGTGTAGGAGGTCAGACTGAGGGTCAGCAAGTAAAGGTGTGAGGTCAGAGAGGAGGAGGGGCCTCCAGCGTTGTCGAGGCAACCACTCTTCTTCAGACACACTTTCTTCTCACAGAACGCACCTGCACACACAACATCATCAGACACCCAGACTGTGACATCATCAGTCCCCGCCCACATCACCTGAGCTGCGCGTTTACCTGTGAAGCCGTCCGGACAGACGCAGCGCTGCAGGTCCACGCAGGTTCCCCCGTTCTGACAAATCAAGCGCTCCTCATCACACACATTCACTGAGGGACAAGAACGATGGGTTATCAATCACATTATGATGACATCAAGATAAAGATTGCTGGAGCTCTATGTACCTGTGCAGCTGGCTCCGCCTCCTCTCCAGGTGTATCCAGGTTGACAGGTGTCACAGCGCCTCCCTGTGGCACCGCCTTTACACTGACAGAGACCAGAGGCCGAGCAGTGAGGAGAAGCACTGCCCTCCATGTCACAGTCACAGTCTGAGGACAGAGACATCTTCATCATCACCATCATCATCATCATTAGCATCATTAGCATCGTGTGTGTGTATTTGTGTGTGTGTGTGTTTATGTGTGTATATGTGTGTTTATGAGTGTGTGTGTATGTGTTTATGTGTGTGGGTATATGTGAGTGTGTGTGTGTGTGTGTGTGTGTGTGTGTGTGTGTGTGTGTGTGTGTGTGTGTGTGTGTGTGTGTGTGTATATGTGAGTGTGTGTGTGTGTGTTTATGTGTGTGTGTGTATGTGAGTGTGCGTGTGTTCCTGACCTTCACACACGTCCTCGTCCTCCAGCCTCAGTGAGGCGTTCCTGTAGTATCCGAGCCGACAGTACTGACAGTTCTGTCCTCTCGTGTTGTGTTTGCAGCTCACACACGTGACCACGTTGATGAAGTCGATGTAGCTGCAGCGGTTGGAGTGACCGTTACACTCACAGTCTGACAGAGACGGAGACACACACCTGTCAGAACACCTGTAATATACCTGGAGTGACATATTGCATCATAACTGGAGTGAAAGAATGTGTTGGCAGTAACACAACTTAATATTGTGTCATAAAGTATCGTAATGTAACTTTACTTGTTTCCTCTTTTATCAACAAAAGACAACAAAATCTGGGATTGCTGACAGCATATATATATATATATATATATATATATATATATATATATATATATATATATATATATATATATGCTGTGGCGACGTGGTGTATTTATATATCATGTCAAAGATAAACAGACCCACCTAGTGAACAAAGAAGCCCCATACTGTACATACCCCACCCAGAGCACCACCCAACTCACACCAGAGAGGAAATTAAACAGATAGGTGACAGACAGGTGAGAGAAACATGAAGACTGATGAAGATGGAGACACGTCTGTAGTGCACCTGTAGTGTACTTGTAGTGCACCTGTAGTGTACCTGTAGTGCACCTGTAGTCCAACTGTAGTGTACTTGAAGTGTACTTGTAGTGTACCTGTAGTGCAACTGTAGTGTACTTGTAGTGCACCTGTAGTGTACTTGTAGTGCATCTGTAGTGCACTTGTAGTGCACCTGTAGTGTACCTGTAGTGCACCAGGTCCTCCTCTTACACCCGGTCTGTGAGAGGAGCCGGAGTCACATTTTTTTGTTCGTGGATAAAATACAATATCTGAACACAACTTCAGTCTATGTGGTGTTGGCCATCTTTAGAGGGGTTAGGGTCAGGGTCAGGTTCTCAGAGGTGGTTTACCTTGGTTAGGGTCAGGTTCAGGGTTAGAAGGGGACAGGTTCTCTGAGGTGGTTTTACCTGGGTTAGGGTCAGGTTCAGGGTTAGAAGGGCACAGGTTTTCTGAGGTGGTTTACCTTGGTTAGGGTCAGGTTCAGGGTTAGAAGGGGACAGGTTCTCTGAGGTGGTTTTACCTGGGTTAGGGTCAGGTTCAGGGTTAGAAGGGGACAGGTTCTCTGAGGTGGTTTTTACCTGGGTTAGGGTCAGGTTCAGGGTTAGAAGGGCACAGGTTTTCTGAGGTGGTTTACCTTGGTTAGGGTCAGGTTCAGGGTTAGAAGGGGACAGGTTCTCTGAGGTGGTTTTTACCTGGGTTAGGGTCAGGTTCAGGGTTAGAAGGGGACAGGTTCTCTGAGGTGGTTTACCTGGGTTAGGGTCAGGTTCAGGGTTAGAAGGGGACAGGTTCTCTGAGGTGGTTTTACCTGGGTTAGGGTCAGGTACAGGGTTAGAAGGGGTCAGGTTCTCAGAGGTGGTTTTGCCTGGGTTAGGGTCAGGGTTAGAAGGGGTCAGGTTCTCAGATGTGGTCTTACCCTGGAAGGTGACATAGGCAATTTTGGACAGCTGACTAAACTTTGGTCCTCCTGGAATCAGAATCTTCTGGGTCGCTTGGAAACAAAACAAAGTGTGTAACCATGGTATCAGGCAAGTAGCAGTAGAGGCCAGTGGGGGTCATGGCAAGTGAGGAGCAGCAGGTCTACGTATGGTTAGTACTGTTACTACTACTGCTTCTTCTCCTACTAATACTCCCATCTCACTCCCACAACCACGGCAGAATGACCCTAGTCCAATCCCGTTTCAGTATTTAATCATATTAGAACTGCACATATACAAACTGACCCAATGTTATTAGGATTCACTTCAAGGTCACATGAGTAGTGAATTGAATCTCATCCTGTGGGAACCCCACAGGAATCCCAAAGAAAGGTCAGCCTCTACTAGCCTTTACTGGCCTTTACTAGCCTCTACTAGCCTCTATAATAGGCTTTACTAGCCTCTACTGGCCTCTACTAGCCTCTACTTGCCTTTACTGGCCTTTACTGGCCTTTACTAGCCCATCCTACCCTCTACCAGCCTCTCCTACCATCTACTGGTCTTTACTAGCCTCTACTAGCCTTTACTGGCCTCTACTAGCTTCTACTAGCCTTTACTAGCCTCTACTAGCCTTTATTGGCCTCTCCTAGCCTCTACTAGCCTCTACTATTATCTACTGGCCAGTAGGTGGCAGTTCTACCACTGTTTATACATGTACCTTTTTTCTCGTAGCCTTTGTCATCGTTCTCCTTTCCTTCTTTTATTTCCTCTTTGGCCTCAGTGACTGTTTGGTTCAACAGAGAAGGAAATATTTCAAATGTGTAAGAAAAATATATCAGAGTTTATTTGAGTACAGTTTGATTGATCAACACGTGAAGCTGGTGCCCAATAAACCTTCTAAACACAGCTGTTCTGAAAGAAACTCAAGTTTACTGAGTTTGTCAGCACGAAAAATACATCTTCCTTAGCATTGTGTTTCTTTTTCTATTGTGACTCTATCTTATCAATTTATTGTTGCCAGTTCTCCATGTGTAACATCCTCCAGAACACGTCACCAGCAGTTAAGTTTAATCAGGAGGGTGTGATGAAAACAAATTATCACTGACTTGATACCTTCTTGATGTGAAGATGTTGTTGTGTTTTTTGTCTTCTTAAAAATCAAGCTCAAACTCAATAGGAAAGAATCTCTGAATAAGCAGCCAGTGTTCTTAAATATATTGGAAACTTTAATCTGATCTGGTCAATCAGTGCTCCATACCTTTATCCTCTTTCTGTTCTCGCATCTTCTCTTGTTCAGAATCTTTCTTTTCATCCAACTCTGAACCTTCTGCTGGTCCACCAGTAGCTGAATCCTCTTCAGAAGACTTTCCTTTCATCTGAGCTGCAGAAGAATCTACTTCTTGATCGTCTACTGCTGGAGGAGAATCCAGTATAGAATCTAGACCAGCACTTGTTGTGTCTGGTGCAGGTGAATCTGGTCCAGTTGATTCTATTCCAACATTTCCTATATCCTCAGTATCTAGAGAATCCAGTCCAGAATCCAGTCCAGAATCGACTAAATTTGTTCCAGAAACAACAACAGATTGACGGGAATCAGCTGGAATGTTCCCAGGATCACCAACAGGCACTGGTCCAGAATCTGGTTCAGGGTCAGCTGAATTTGGATCATCCGGAAAAAAGAAGCTGAAGTCAACAGGGGCCAAATCCCCAGCAGGGTCAGCCAGATTTAAGGTGGTGGTGCTTGTGTCTAGTACAGCGTCACCTCCTCCTTCAGAAGGACGCAACCCAAATTCTGCAAGAGCATCAGGAGGTGGTACATCCAGAGGAGGTACATCGGGAGGACGTCCATCAGGGGGAGGTACATCAGGGGAAAGTACATCAGGGGAAGGTACATCAGGAGGAGGTATATCTGGAGGACGTTCATCAGGAGGACGTTCATCAGGGGAAGGTACAGCTGGAGGCGGTACATCTGGAGAAGGTACATCTGGAGGACGTTCATCAGGGGGAGGTACATCTGGGGGAAGTACATCAGGGGATGGTACATCAGGAGGAGGTATATCTGGAGGACGTTCATCAGGGGAAGGTACAGCTGGAGGAGGTACATCTGGAGAAGGTACATCTGGAGGACGTTTATCAGGGGGAAGTACATCAGGGGGAGGTACATCTGGAGGACGTTCATCAGGGGGAGGTACATCTGGGGGAGGTACATCAGGGGAAGGTAAATCAGGGGAAGGTACATCAGGAGGAGGTACATCTGAAGGACGTTCATCAGGAGGAGGTACATCTGGAAGACGTTCATCAGGGGAAGGTACATAAGAAGGAGGCACATCTGAAGGACGTACATTAGGGATAGGTACATCAGAAGAAGGTGTATCAGGTGAAGGTACATCTGGGGAAGGTACAATGGTGGAAGGTACACCAGAAGAAGATACATCTATCCAAATATCTGGAGTTCTAGAGTAGGGCCCTTCCAGAGGAACATATGAAGGTGGTACATTACGAGAAGGTACAACTGCAGGAGGCAGATCTGGAAAAGGTTCATTGGGAGGAGGTACATCTAGAAGAGGTACACTAGATTGAGCTTCGTCAGGTGGAGAGACATTGAGAGTTGGTACATCAATAGGCGGTAAATCATTTGGAGGTAAATCTAGAGGAGGTACATCAGGAGGTACATCAGGAGGACATATATTAATCAGAGTGCCTGGAGGGACATCAGGAGAAGTTGTGTCAGCTCCTGTTGCTCCAGCCTGATGGGTTGGGTCTGACCCAATGGATGCAGTATCTCCAGATGAAGCCCTGTCACTGGCTGGGGTTATTTCTGAGATGGTTGTTGTTGGTGTTCCAGTTGATGATGTAGACCCATCAGCAGGTAAGGTAGTACTGGTGATCAAGTTTGTAGTACCAGTCCCAGAGAGGGTGGAGTCTTTGTTGTCTGGTGAGGAGGTGGAGTCAGAGGGCGGAGTCACTGGGTCAGAAATAGACACCTCAGAGTCAGTACTGCGGCCTGGGATAGTAGGGCTGTTAGTACTGGTGGAGCTGGAGGTGCTAATAGTGGTACTGGGAGTGGTGGTGGCTGGTACTGTGGGAGCTGGTTTGTACAGAGTGTCTCCAGTCTCCAGAGCTGGACTGCTGGATGATGTTTTGTCCACTCTAGGTTCTGTTGTACTGCTAAAGTCTGGAAATGCGTCAGAGTCTGTAGTACTAACAGTACTACTGACAGTGGTAAACACTGTAGTACCACTCTCAACTGTTGGGGTAGTAGAACCTACACTAGCTTTAAGAAAGTCACCAGTATCACTTGTACTAATAAAGTAAGTTTTGGAGCTTGTATCAGTAATGATGCTATTGATAATAAGATCATTGTCAGTGTTGAATACATTGGTAGTATCACTAGTAGTACTTGTTTCTGGAGTAGTAATACTCCATTTGTCAGTAGTAGTAAAAGTACTAGCTGTATTTGTGACAGTAGGAGGACTCCCTGTACTTGTAGACACTAGATCAAAAGTCAATGTTTGTATAAAAATAGTTGTAGATCTGTCTGTCGTTGTGAGGTCAGTAGTAGTGTCCATAGTGTTAGAAGTAGTAGTACTGTCAATAGGGGAGGTATAATCAGTTATAGTAGTAATAGTAGTACTAGTACTGTCAGTAGGGGTGGTATATTCACTTATAGTAGTAGTAGTAGTCGTACTGTCAATAGGGGTGGTATATTCACTTATAGTAGTAGTAGTAGTACTGTCAGTAGGGGGTGTATATTCAGTTATCGTAGTCGTACTAGTAGTACTGTCAGCAGGGGTAGTACTACCACATACAGTAGCGTCAGTCGTAGTAGTGTCAAGAGTTATAATACTGTCAGTAGTAGTAGTAGTAGTAGTAGTGGTGGTGTCAGTCACTCCATCTGATGTGGCAGAAGGTCTATCAGATGAGTTAGAGTCACCAGCCGCTGTCAGAGAAGAAGAGTCTCTTTAGTGAATCTCAGCTTTGTACTGACTGAACTCTTTTCAGAACATGAAATATTGCAAGCGTTTCAGTTTACTAGAATGCAGTAAAGAAACCCTCCCAGACCATCAGGCCAGCAGTAGACTTCAAAATAAACACGTGTCATGAGACTGTTGATTTTCCGTCGATTCGGTCAGCTTCAAACAATTTTAGCCAATCGTATTGGATCGTCTAGCACAGGGGTGTCAAACATACGGCCCGCGGGTTAGGGTTAGATTTGAAAAAAAAAAAATACCTTAGTTGGGATTCAAACCACTGATCCTATGATTGTAAGACATGCATGGTAACCATTGAGCCACAAACACAATTGATCACAGCACTGACTTTACTAAATATATTGCCCAACTGCGAGGGAATCTGCAGAGGAGGTAAAGAGTGGGCTGATGTCTGAATTGTTGGTCTTTATGTTTCTAGTTTATTGAAGAAAGACCTTAAAATAGGGTTTATCATCCAAAAACCTTCACCAATGATTTAAACAGAGAGAAATATTGTCATTATGTATGTGTTAATATGCTGTGATTTTACTGGTCCGGCCCACTTGAGGTCAAAATGGGCAGCATGCGGCCCCTTCACTAAAATGAGTTTGACACCCCTGGTCTAGCAGGTGAAGCATCACTCCATCTTTGCAACTCAAACTGTGTACGTTTTTGACTAATTCACTTTTGACACTAAAAGATGTTGCTGGTGATTCAGTTTATCAAGCGACCCTCTTAACCGCCAGCGTTCAGCCGAATGCGTCTATGATTGTTGCAGTGACGACGTAGTGGTCCTCATGAATGCCTCGTAGCTTTGTTTTTTATTACAATGTTGAAACGTATCTGTTTGGTCTTTGGAGGCTTGTTTAAAGGGTTCTGGTTAGACTTGTGTGTGTGACTTATGAACAAAGCCACTGCACTTAGAATAATGATAAATATCTAAACACAAACTCTGCTCCCTAACCCTAACCCCACCCAGCCAACCACTGAAACCCAACCAGCCAGTGTTGTGTGGATTCCAGTTTCAAAGAAATACTGAACACAGTTGTAGTTGAAACTGTTGGACACCAGTTTGAAGCTTTCCGACTTTGATCCTGACCATAAGGTGATTTTGATTGTGTGTGTGTGTGTGTGTGTGTGTGTGTGTGTGTGTGTATTAAAACAGACTAACACAGATTAAACACACACACCATCTGTACGTGTGTTAACTCGCTCTAAACGACAGATTAACTTCTGGATATTTCTCCCAGAATGCACCATTTAATTGACTAACTATGTGAGAGAAAACCTGATGTAGATTAAAACTCACCTGGTAAAAAGCTGAAATAATATTTAATAATATTATCATATGTTTTTCATATCAAAGCTCTCTCTCCTATTTTATTTTACTGTTTTGTTGTATTTGAAAATAATTGTATTTGTTAATACTTGTATTGTTTAAAAAAAGAAAAAAAACATGTTTGCACGACGAAAAAAGTAAAGTAAGTAAAGTATTAAGAATTCTTACTTTAGAGTATCGTGACTTGAGTAGTTGGGTCTATTAAATGTATTGTTTTCTTTTTTCATTGAGTTACTGTTATTGTTACAGTAATTTTGAGAACTGCATTTCAGCAGAGAACGTGATAATATGTAACATGCAACACTGACCACGTTAATGTAGACGGAGACAAACAGGTGAACATGAAATGAACAAACAGGTGAACATACTTACTGGCTGCTGGTTTTGCTGCCTCACCTGAGAGAGACACAACATGTTACTAATATAAATAATATATTACTCTGGGATTCTGTCTGACCTCCATTGACTGATGTTCAATGTGTGTGTGTTCTGGTACGTACAGGTGTGTGTGTTCTTGTACATGCAGGTGTGTGTGTGTTCTGGTACGTACAGGTGTGTGTGTGTTCTGGTACTTACAGGTGTGTGTGTTCTTGTACATACAGGTGTGTGTGTGTGTTCTGGTACGTACAGGTGTCTGTGTGTGTGTGTGTTCTGGTACGTACAGGTGTGTGTGTTCTGGTACTTACAGGTGTGTGTGTTCTTGTACATACAGGTGTGTGTGTGTGTTCTGGTACGTACAGGTGTGTGTGTGTTCTGGTACGTACAGGTGTGTGTGTTCTTGTACATACAGGTGTGTGTGTGTTCTGGTACGTACAGGTGTGTGTGTTCTTGTACATACAGGTGTGTGTGTTCTTGTACATACAGGTGTGTGTGTGTTCTGGTACGTACAGGTGTGTGTGTTCTTGTACATACAGGTGTCTGTGTGTGTTCTTGTACATACAGGTGTGTGTGTGTTCTGGTACGTACAGGTGTGTGTGTGTTCTGGTACGTACAGGTGTGTGTGTTCTTGTACATACAGGTGTGTGTGTGTTCTGGTACGTACAGGTGTGTGTGTTCTTGTACATACAGGTGTGTGTGTGTTCTGGTACGTACAGGTGTCTGTGTGTGTGTGTGTTCTGGTACTTACAGGTG
Organism: Myoxocephalus aenaeus; assembly: GCA_038501785.1. Taxonomy (NCBI): domain Eukaryota; kingdom Metazoa; phylum Chordata; class Actinopteri; order Perciformes; family Cottidae; genus Myoxocephalus; species Myoxocephalus aenaeus. The sequence continues at coordinate 14,126 of JBAMJR010000312.1, read as the reverse complement.
TCTGTGTGTTCTGGTACTTACAGGTGTCTGTGTGTGTTCTGGTACGTACAGGTGTCTGTGTGTTCTGGTACTTACAGGTGTCTGTGTGTGTGTGTGTTCTGGTACGTACAGGTGTCTGTGTGTGTGTGTGTTCTGGTACGTACAGGTGTCTGTGTGTGTGTGTGTTCTGGTACGTACAGGTGTCTGTGTGTGTTCTGGTACGTACAGGTGTGTGTGTGTGTTCTGGTACGTACAGGTGTCTGTGTGTGTGTGTGTTCTGGTACGTACAGGTGTCTGTGTGTGTGTGTGTTCTGGTACGTACAGGTGTCTGTGTGTGTGTGTGTTCTGGTACGTACAGGTGTCTGTGTGTGTGTGTGTTCTGGTACGTACAGGTGTCTGTGTGTGTTCTGGTACGTACAGGTGTTGGCAGTGCCTTTGGGTAGGGGCAGATATGATCCTGGTCTCCAGCTGCGGGATTTGAACCCTTGGCTGCAGAGCTGACAGTTTTGTCCACTGGTGTTGTGGTCACACTCACACTGCAGCGTCGCATCCCGTAACACACACTGAGACGCATGCAGGTTACACTTACACCTGCAGGAAACACACACACACACAAGCGCAGCTTTAGTTTCAGGTATCAGGTGTTTTCAAGTGTTTTCAGATGGTCGATGGTTGTTAGTCGTGTAGATGGTTGTTAGTCGTGTAGATGGTTGTTAGTCCTGTAGATGGTTGTTAGTCGTGTAGATGGTTGTTAGTCGTGTAGATGGTTGTTAGTCGTGTAGATGGTTGTTAGTTGTGTAGATGGTTGTTAGTCCTGTAGATGGTTGTTAGTCGTGTAGATGGTTGTTAGTCGTGTAGATGGTTGTTAGTCGTGTAGATGGTTGTTAGTCCTGTAGATGGTTGTTAGTCGTGTAGATGGTTGTTAGTCGTGTAGATGGTTGTTAGTCCTGTAGATGGTTGTTAGTCCTGTAGATGGTTGTTAGTCCTGTAGATGGTTGTTAGTCCTGTAGATACCTGGCGGGCACATCAATGTTAGAAATAGCGTAGAAGTATTTCAGCAGGTTGTCTTTCTGGACATAGGTCCCTCCCAGTGCCGGGCGGAGGAGTCTCAGTCGGAGGTTGGTGAAGGTGAAGAAGTCTCTCAGACCCTTCATCGTCTCCATCCGGGTGTACAGGGCGTCCATGTTGATCAACTTGGGTCCTGCAAACACCCCGAACCGAGCGCGCACCTCGAAAACCATCGTCTTCTCCTCCTATTGGGGGAGAGCTAGCAATCAGTTGATCCATCGGTCAAGTGCTTTCCTATTTATCAAACACTGCTTTTAACTTATTGATCAATGTCTATTCTAAGTTAAATAATCATTTAAATAATCATTTAAATAATCATTTAAATCATTTAATAATTTAATTAAATATTATTATTATTATTATTTAATTATTTAAATAATTACCGTTGCTGTATCTACGGTGTATAGAGCAAAAATGTATAGAGCAAAAATGTAAGTCGCTTTGGATAAAAGCGTCAGCTAAATGAAATGTAATGTAACAATAAATATAAACTCAAGTTTATACGTGAAAACATCTCCCTGTCGACAGTGAGTATTATTCGTGTTATCTTGTTCCCAGTATGACCAGTGTCAGGACCAGTGACCCACCTTGGCTCCGACCCAGCGGGAGTACTGCTCGGTACAGATGACCCGGGTTAAGTTACTCGGTGCCAAGTCCGAGACCCGTTTAGGAGACATGCCAAACACTTCCAGACAGTCATCAGCGTAGTACTGATACGGCTGCCACGTCACACCTGAAACACAAACACTGAACCATTAATACATAACACTGACATGTGTTATCCCATATTCATGATATGTCATTACTACGCAGTAATGGTTTAGGTCTTACTGAACATACTGGACACGTCTTCATTGGCACTGGTCCCAGTACTTTCCTCTGGTTTGGGTCTCTAAAGCCCTGTCGAATCCTGACCTTGATGTTGGACTATAGAAATTAACTTGCTTTTGACCGTACTACCAGGCAATCACACAACACGATGAGTTTCTAGAGGAAACATGACAGTACCCATGCTAGCACTGTAAACTCAGCTACACCTGTCAGTCACCTTACAGGTCACAGTGGTCTCGGAGAGTCTCCTGAAGTGGTGCTTTTAATTCTTCTCTGCAGGGGAAGGGTTTGTCTGTGGCTTTTATTTTGAAGGGCAGCCAAACTGTACAAATGATATAAAAAATGTCATCTGCTGGAGTTTCTATTGTTCTAGATCAGATACCAGATCCAGATCACACGTTAGTACCAGCTTGTGGTCCATTTTCATGTATGTATGTATGCATGTATGTATGTATGTATGGTGGCAAACCAGGGGGAAAGGCGGAGCACAGGAGGCGGATCCCCAAGCTCAGGTTGGTGGATGTGATCGAGGGAGTGTACTGCCCAGTGCAGGTGCTGCAGCCAATCGGCACATGGCATTGGACGCACCTGCAGCCCATCAACTAAATAGAGGGAGTATATGCTGGGAAGCAGCAAGGAGGGAAGACAGACTGGACAGGAGGCTAGGAGGATCCCCTGAACCTCTGGACAGGAGCCACAACGGACACGAGGTAAACCCGGGTACTCACCTCTCTCCTCTGATCTGCCCACACAGAGCAAAGGAAGAGAGAGACCGAAGACCGAAGACCAAAGACCCGACCGGGAGGAATCTTTTGTTGAGCTTAACCTCACCCCAAACCTATTTATTAAAGGGTGGAGAATGTGGGCACAGTAATCCATCGCTAAAGATTCAGAATAAAATAGGTACTCAGAGAGGGAGACACACAGTGCTATGGAGAACACACTAGCACAGCTGATCCAGAATCAAACTCAGCAGACCCATAACCTTAGAGTGTTACAGGACGCGATGACAACGCTGGGTCAGCATCTGATAAAATCAGAGAGGCCTACACAACCCAGTAAAGTGCTCACCAAGAAGACTGGTGAAGATGACATTGAATCCTACCTAGAGGTTTTTGAAAGAACTGCAAAGAGAGAGTGCTGGCCTGAAGCAGAGTGGGCAGGTCTACTAGTCCCTTTTTTAACAGGTGACACGTAAAAAGGTTGTCTGGACCTCTCCCCCACAGAAGTGCATAATTCTGAGGCATTAAAAGCAGCCATTTTAGCCCACTATGGTCACAACCTCCAGACTCCACTCCTGGTCATATGACGCTACTGCTCCAGTGCGGCCGCAGGTTGCGACCCTTATGCGTCTGACACATAGTTGGTTAACCACGGCAGATGGACCCTCAGCCCTGGACACAGTTGTAATGGACCGGTGTGTTAGAGCACTACCAGGGGATGCCAAATTGCACGCCTCCCAAAGCAGCCCAAAGACAGTGGATTACCTAGTGGAGCTATTGGAAAACCACCAGGTCACAGTGGAGCTGATGCAGAGTAGTCGGCAAGAGCCACGGTCGAGGAAGGGAGACCTGGAGACACCACCCCGTGGCCAAATTCCCCAGGTTGAGCAGCCCAGGCCACCACCCCAACGTCGACCCCTCGTGAATCAGGATCACCGGAAGTGCTCCACCTGTGGCCAAGAGGGCCCTTTAGCTTGGAATTGTCTGGGGAATGATGTACTGATGCGGGAGTGGTAGATAATTTGACGGTCCCAGTACTGATTGGTTGGGACTGCCCCATATTCTGGCGTTTGTGGGCCGACAGGATGACTGGCAACAGGAGAAGCAGTACAAACAACAGACCTCCGACCACCCGGAATGCCAAATTGGTACATGCCTGTGCAGCACCATCTAGCCCGATCGGTTCATCAGGAGGGGAGACGGATGAGGAAGCCCTGACCCCAGCAGAGGTGCCGGCGAGGGAGTACCCACAGCCGACTGAGGCCTCGTCAAATGAAGTGTTTTCAGAGTTCCCCCTGGCAGAAGAGGAAAATGCTGTCAGCCCAGGACAGTTTGGGACCGCCCAGTTGGAAGACCCCAACCTGGAACAAGCCAGACAGAACCTGACTGGTCGAGGGGAACCCGGTAGAAGGGGTGAGTGTTACCACCTTCCCAGATTTTTCTGTGAAAAATGGCCTTCTGTATAGGGTAGCTAAGCTCTGGGAATTTGTCGTTGAATAGTTGCTAGTCCCTAAATGCTAGGTTCCAAAAGTGTTGTACCTAGCTCATTCATACCTGTTGAGAGCTCATCTGGGAGTAGAGAAGACCTATGACAGAATCCTGGGGTGCTTCTACTGGCCAGGGGTGAAGAGGGCGGTCCAGGATTACTGTCTTCCTCAGCATTTGTTTAGGGTCTTATTAAAACATTCTACAAAACCATCTGTCTGTGGGTGGTACACAGAGGTTCTTATTTGGCTCACCTTCAACAACTTGCACATCTCCTTGTTGAAGGTGAGCCAAATAAGAACCTCTGTGTACCACCCACAGACAGATGGTTTTGTAGAATGTTTTAATAAGACCCTAAACAAATGCTGAGGAAGACTATTGATGTGGATGGGAAAAACTGGGACCAACTAATCCCCTCTGTCTTGTTTTCAATCAGAGAAGTTCCCCAAGCTTCCACAGGGTTCTCGCCGTTTGAGTTGCTGTATGGACGGAGACCCAGGGGCATGCTGGATCTGGCTAAAGAAGCCTGGGAACAACAGCCATCACCCCACCGCTCCGTGATAGAGTATGTTGACCAGATGCAAGAGAGGATGGGTAAAATATGGCCCCTAGTGCGAGAGCATATGCAGCTAGCACAACGCGCTCAAGCCCAAATCTACCACCAGAAAGCTCAAGTGTGGGAGTTCTAGCCTGGTGAGTTTGTCTTGGTCCTGGTTCCAACAGCCAAATGCAAGTTCCTGGCAAGTAGCATGGACCCTATGAAGTGATTGAGAGAGTGAGCAAGGTCAACTATAAGGCACAACCTAGGAGATGGAAACCCTGTCAACTTTATCACATCAATCTCTTGAAAAAATGGCATGCCTCTGACGATGTTCAGATACCAGTGTTAACCGTCGAAGTCCCAGATCCTGTCCCTTCACAGGTAACTCTAGGCCCACAGTTGGGCCCAGCCCACCGACAAGACATGGTGGAACTGACCAGACAGTTCAAGGACGTGTTTTCTGACCTACCTGGACGCACCAATGTGAGCCAGCACGCCATAATCACTGAGCCAGGAAAGAAGGTGAGGCTTCGGCCCTATTGGCAAAAGGGGACACCATCAAGGAGTCGCATAGTGCCTGGTCCAGCCCAATTGTTCTGACTCTCAAACCGGATGGCACTGATAGATTCTGTAATGACTTTAGGAAAATTAATGAAATCTCTAAATTTGATGCCTACCCTATGCCGAGAGTAGATGAATTGATCGAGCGACTAGGCCCAGCCCGGTTTGTGTCCACTTTTGATCTCACCAAGGGTTACTGGCAGGTTCCCTTCACAGAAAGAGCCAAGGAAAAGACTGCCTTTACTACCCCGGAAGGCCTGTATCACTACAAAGTCCTGCCCTTCCTGTGGGTGACTGTGGCTCAGTGGTGAGCAGGGTCGTCCTTCAATCAGAGGATCGGCAGTTCGATCCCCGGCTCCACTAGCCCATGTCGATGTGTCCTTGAGCAAGACACTTTACCCTAAATTGCTCCCGTAGCTGTGCCTACGGTGTATGAATGGTTGCTGATCTGATGTGGCACCTTGCATGGTGCTCTTATCATTAATGGGTGAATGATGTCATGTAGTGTTAAAGTGCTTTGAGTGGTCGGAAGACTATAAAGGCGCTATACAAGTACGGGTCCATTCCATTTACCCTTCGGTGTCCATGGAGCGCCAGCCACCTTCCAGAGGATGATGGACCAGGTGCTACGAACTCTGGAGTGCCGAAGCAGACGAAGCGTTTGCAACCCTTCAGAAGGCTTTATTCACCGAGCCGGTGTTGAGTACACCAAACTTTGGGGACACGTTCGTCGTCCATGCAGACGCCTCAGGATCAGGGGTGGGAGCTGTGATGTCCCAGGTTAGGGGAGAGGAGGAACACCCAGTGATCTATATTAGCCTTAAGTTGTTAAAACATTAAATTAATTATTCAACTGTAGAGAAGGAATGTCTGGCAATTAAATGGGCCCTAACCAAGCTGCGATATTACCTCCTGACAGAAAATTCATCCTAGTAACGGATCATGCACCATTAAAATGGATGGCAACAGCCAAGGACACTAATACACGGGTTACACGGTGGTTCTTGGAGTTGCACAACTTTAGTTTTTCTGTTGAGCACAGGTCTGGAAAAGCTCATGGAAATGCGGATGCCTTGTCCCAGAGAGAGGAATGCTGGTTAGTTGACGCTCCCAGCCACCACCTGGAGCTGGTGGAGGGGGTGTGTGGCAAACCAAGGGGAAAGGCGGAGCACAGGGGGCGGATTCCCAAGCTCAGGTTGGGGGAGGTGATCGAGGGAGTGTACTTCCCAGTACAGGTGCAATTGGCACATGGCATTGGACGCACCTGCAGCCCATCAACTAATTAGGGGATTACCGTAAAAGTGGGGTTACACGGCGCTACTACCTTCGGTCAGTGTTCCCGTTTGTTCCCCGCTGTAGCCAGCTGGCGCTCATGCTAGTTCCCCCGCTAACTTCCGCTAGCGCTCTGCTAGCTCCCCGACAACCACCGACGGTAGCGGGACCAGCCCCTGCTCGACACCAGTAGCAGCAGCAGCGGCCAGTAGCAGTAGCAGCAGCAGCGGGTAGCTATAGCAGCAGGAGTTATAGCTAGCTAGCGCTGCTACTAGCTTGCTACAGCGGGACACTGACCGGAGGTAGGAGCGGCTTGTAACCCGACTTTTACAGTATATCTTCTCAGAGCTGGGAAGCAGCAAGGGAGGAAGACAGACTGGACAGGAGGCTAGGAGGATCCCCTGAAGCTCTGGACAGGAGCCGCAACGGACACGAGGTAAACCCGGGTACTCACCTCTCTCCTCTGATCTGCCCACCCAGAGCAAACGAACCGCCTCCTGAGACCAAAGACCCCGACCGGGAGGAATCTTTTGCTGAGTTTGACCCCACCCCCTTTTCCCATAGCATATAATATATGTGTAGTATATGCATATAAACCTTTGTCCACGGACTTCTCCAGCACCATGCTGGTTGGTCGACCGTACTCGAAGGTGACGATGATGTCATCGACCACCTCCAGGCTCTGGTTCCAGGAGAGAGTGACGTTGGCCAATAGCGGCTCAGGATACCGTGACCATGTGACCGTCTGCCAATAGGTGATCAGCCCTCCTCTCTCCCTGTCTCCCATTAGCTGAGGAGGGTGAGACAGGTCGGGGCTGGACGCATCACACTCATCGCTGCACAGGTATGGGTTCTCCTGCAGAACAACACACAGTCAGTTCATATGAAGTCACAGTTACGGGTTCTCTTGCAGAACCAACACAGTCACCCCTAACCCAGCTGATGTTTTCACTAATATCTTCAATACTGTGTGTATCATATGAAGCATCCTCAGCTGTAGACGTGTTGTTGTGAACATTGAAAGATGATCGTAATAATGTATCCTTTATTGTTGTGTTCTGCCCTAAGGGGCGCCCGGGGAGCAGCTAGGGGGTGTCTTGCTCAGGGACACTTTGACACGTGAACTATGGGATCGAACCGCCTACCTTGTGATTACGGGACGACCACTCATCCCCCTGAGCTACAGCCGCCCCTAACCTCAAAGCACGAGGCCACGAGGATTCCTCCTCCTCTTCCTCCTAATGCATGACCTCATCATGTGAATGTGTGTTTATATCCACTGATTAGTTCATGTCCCAGAGGGGTGTGTGTGTGTGTGTGTGTGTGTGTGTGTGTGTGTGTGTGCGCGCGTTAGAGTTAAACTTGTTCTTAAGCTGCCAGCTGCCACCTGCAGATAAACACGACAACTAAAGATTAAAGTTACATCTCGTTACGCTGATTTACAGCTGAGACCAACACTTAGTACAACACAGTATTAGGAGGTACAACACAGTACTACGAGGTACACAGTACTAGGAGGTACAACACAGTACTATGAGGTACACAGTACTAGGAGGTACAACACAGTACTAACACAGTACTAGGAGGTACAACACAGTACTACACAGTACTACGAGGTACACAGTACTAGGAGGTACAACACAGTACTACACAGTACTACGAGGTACACAGTACTAGGAGGTACTAACACAGTACTAACACAGTATTAGGTTTATAGACATGTAATAAAGGGTTTATAGACATGTAATGAAGGGTTTATCATCATGTAATGAAGGTTTTATAGACATGTAATGACGTGTTTATTCATCATGTAATGAAGTGTTTATAGACATGTAATGAAGTGTTTATCCATCATGTAATGAAGGGTTTATAGACATGTAATGAAGGGTTTATCCATCATGTAATGAAGGGTTTATAGACATGTAATGAAGGGTTTATCCATCATGTAATGAAGGGTTTATTCATCATGTAATGACGGGTTTATAGACATGTAATGACGGGTTTATAGACATGTAATGAAGAGTTTATTCATCATGTAATGAAGGGTTTATTCATCATGTAATGACGGGTTTATAGACATGTAATGAAGGGTTTATTCATCATGTAATGACGGGTTTATAGACATGTAATGACGGGTTTATAGACATGTAATGAAGGGTTTATTCATCATGTAATGACGGGTTTATAGACATGTAATGAAGGGTTTATTCATCATGTAATGACGGGTTTATAGACATGTAATGACGGGTTTATAGACATGTAATGAAGGGTTTATCCATCATGTAATGAAGGGTTTATTCATCATGTAATGACGGGTTTATAGACATGTAATGAAGGGTTTATTCATCATGTAATGACGGGTTTATAGACATGTAATGAAGGGTTTATCCATCATGTAATGAAGGGTTTATAGACATGTAATGAAGGGTTTATCATCATGTAATGAAGGTTTTATAGACATGTAATGAAGTGTTTATCCATCATGTAATGAAGGGTTTATAGACATGTAATGAAGGGTTTATAGACATGTAATGAAGGGTTTATCCATCATGTAATGACGGGTTTATAGACATGTAATGAAGGGTTTATAGACATGTAATGAAGGGTTTATAGACATGTAATGAAGGGTTTATTCATCATGTAATGACGGGTTTATAGACATGTAATGAAGGGTTTATAGACATGTAATGAAGGGTTTATCCATCATGTAATGAAGGGTTTATTCATCATGTAATGACGGGTTTATAGACATGTAATGACGGGTTTATAGACATGTAATGAAGAGTTTATTCATCATGTAATGAAGGGTTTATTCATCATGTAATGACGGGTTTATAGACATGTAATGACGGGTTTATAGACATGTAATGAAGGGTTTATTCATCATGTAATGACGGGTTTATAGACATGTAATGAAGGGTTTATAGACATGTAATGAAGGGTTTATCCATCATGTAATGAAGGGTTTATAGACATGTAAAGAAGGGTTTATTCATCATTTAATGACGGGTTTATAGACATGTAATGACGGGTTTATAGACATGTAATGAAGGGTTTATTCATCATGTAATGACGGGTTTATAGACATGTAATGAAGGGTTTATAGACATGTAATGAAGGGTTTATCCATCATGTAATGAAGGGTTTATAGACATGTAATGAAGGGTTTATAGACATGTAATGAAGGGTTTATCCATCATGTAATGAAGGGTTTATAGACATGTAATGAAGGGTTTATAGACATGTAATGAAGGGTTTATCCATCATGTAATGAAGGGTTTATAGACATGTAATGAAGGGTTTATCCATCATGTAATGAAGGGTTTATAGACATGTAATGAAGGGTTTATTCATCATTTAATGAAGGGTTTTTAATGGTTCATAAGACTTTAATCAGTTATAACCAGATATAAGGACACGCTAAGTGTTAGTTGTTATTTGTCAGAATGAATGTTTCCTATAAGACATATTTCATAAGTTCAGATTTTTATGGTTAATTTTTGTTTTGAGGGAATTCTAACTGATCAATTATTAACGTTTCATTTCTGCTTCATTACATATTTTACATGTATCAATAATTCAGCCATGACTTGCGCTTCCCAAAGGATCAATTAGACAGACTGATAGTGAGGTCTCCAACCTATGGGTCAGGACCCCCCAGGAGGTCACAGGAGGAATCTGAGGGGCCATGAGATGATTGACAGGAGACACTCATCTCTGGATGTGAAATATTGATTACCAAATTGGCCGGAAGATAAGACAACATAACGTTCTGAGTTTTACATTTGAAATGGGCCGTATCGTATTGAACGGATTCTTGAGACTGGCTCCAGCAGAGAGAGGTGCATTATGGGTAGATTGTAGCCATAGTGTTGCAAGACTAAGAGTTTCTTCAAGTCAGTTTGTTAGAGTCTCCACAACCCACTAACACCAGTATCTGATCCCAGTAGGATCCACGTCTATCTGCAGACCATGAGGTGTCTGAACAACAACACACAGTGAAGATGAACATCAGACCAACAACACAACATGAAGATGAACATCAGACCAACAACACACAGTGAAGATGAACATCAGACCAACAACACAACATGAAGATGAACATCAGACCAACAACACACAGTGAAGATGAACATCAGACCAACAACACAACATGAAGATGAACATCAGACCAACAACACACAGTGAAGATGAACATCAGACCAACAACACACAGTGAAGCTGAACATCAGACCAACAACACACAGTGAAGCTGAACATCAGACCAACAACACACAGTGAAGCTGAACATCAGACCAACAACACAACATGAAGATGAACATCAGACCAACAACACACAGTGAAGCTGAACATCAGACCAACAACACACAGTGAAGCTGAACATCAGACCAACAACACAACATGAAGCTGAACATCAGACCAACAACACACAGTGAAGCTGAACATCAGACCAACAACACAACATGAAGCTGAACATCAGACCAACAACACACAGTGAAGCTGAACATCAGACCAACAACACACAGTGAAGCTGAACATCAGACCAACAACACACAGTGAAGATGAACATCAGACCAACAACACAACATGAAGATGAACATCAGACCAACAACACACAGTGAAGATGAACATCAGACCAACAACACAACATGAAGATGAACATCAGACCAACAACACACAGTGAAGATGAACATCAGACCAACAACACACAGTGAAGCTGAACATCAGACCAACAACACAACATGAAGATGAACATCAGACCAACAACACAACATGAAGATGAACATCAGACCAACAACACACAGTGAAGATGAACATCAGACCAACAACACACAGTGAAGCTGAACATCAGACCAACAACACACAGTGAAGCTGAACATCAGACCAACAACACACAGTGAAGCTGAACATCAGACCAACAACACACAGTGAAGCTGAACATCAGACCAACAACACAACATGAAGATGAACATCAGACCAACAACACACAGTGAAGATGAACATCAGACCAACAACACAACATGAAGATGAACATCAGACCAACAACACACAGTGAAGATGAACATCAGACCAACAACACACAGTGAAGCTGAACATCAGACCAACAACACACAGTGAAGCTGAACATCAGACCAACAACACAACATGAAGATGAACATCAGACCAACAACACAACATGAAGATGAACATCAGACCAACAACACACAGTGAAGATGAACATCAGACCAAGATGTGTGTTCATGTGTGTGTTCATGTGTGTGTTCAGGTGTGTGTTCATGTGTGTGTTCATGTGTGTGTTCAGGTGTGTGTTCATGTGTGTGTTCAGGTGTGTGTTCATGTGTGTGTTCATGTGTGTGTTCAGGGGTGTGTGTTCAGGTGTGTGTTCATGTGTGTGTTCATGTGTGTGTGTTCATGTGTGTGTTCATGTGTGTGTTCATGTGTGTGTGTTCAGGTGTGTGTTCATGTGTGTGTGTTCAGGTGTGTGTTCATGTTTGTGTTCAGGTGTGTGTTCAGGGGTGTGTTCAGGTGTGTGTTCATGTTTGTGTTCAGGTGTGTGTTCATGTGTGTGTGTTCAGGTGTGTGTTCATGTGTGTGTGTTCAGGTGTGTGTTCATGTGTGTGTGTTCAGGTGTGTGTTCATGTTTGTGTTCAGGTGTGTGTTCAGGTGTGTGTTCAGGTGTGTGTTCATGTTTGTGTTCAGGTGTGTGTTCATGTTTGTGTTCAGGGGTGTGTTCATCTTTGTGTTCAGGTGTGTGTTCATGTTTGTGTTCATGTTTGTGTTCAGGTGTGTGTTCATGTTTGTGTTCAGGTGTGTGTTCATGTTTGTGTTCAGGGGTGTGTTCATCTTTGTGTTCAGGTGTGTGTTCATGTTTGTGTTCATGTTTGTGTTCATGTTTGTGTTCATGTTTGTGTTCATGTTTGTGTTCAGGTGTGTGTTCATCTTTGTGTTCAGGTGTGTGTTCATGTTTGTGTTCATGTTTGTGTTCAGGTGTGTGTTCATGTTTGTGTTCAGGTGTGTGTTCATGTTTGTGTTCATGTTTGTGTTCAGGGGTGTGTTCATGTTTGTGTTCAGGTGTGTGTTCATGTTTGTGTTCAGGTGTGTGTTCATGTTTGTGTTCATGTTTGTGTTCAGGTGTGTGTTCATGTTTGTGTTCAGGTGTGTGTTCAGGTGTGTGTTCATGTTTGTGTTCAGGTGTGTGTTCATGTTTGTGTTCAGGTGTGTGTTCATGTTTGTGTTCATGTTTGTGTTCAGGGGTGTGTTCATGTTTGTGTTCAGGTGTGTGTTCATGTTTGTGTTCATGTTTGTGTTCAGGTGTGTGTTCATGTTTGTGTTCAGGTGTGTGTTCAGGTGTGTGTTCATGTTTGTGTTCAGGTGTGTGTTCATGTTTGTGTTCAGGGGTGTGTTCATGTTTGTGTTCAGGGGTGTGTTCATGTTTGTGTTCAGGTGTGTGTTCATGTTTGTGTTCAGGGGTGTGTTCATGTGTGTGTTCATGTTTGTGTTCATGTTTGTGTTCAGGTGTGTGTTCATGTTTGTGTTCAGGGGTGTGTTCATGTTTGTGTTCAGGGGTGTGTTCATGTTTGTGTTCATGTTTGTGTTCAGGTGTGTGTTCATGTTTGTGTTCAGGTGTGTGTTCATGTTTGTGTTCAGGTGTGTGTTCATGTTTGTGTTCATGTTTGTGTTCAGGTGTGTGTTCATGTTTGTGTTCAGGTGTGTGTTCATGTTTGTGTTCATGTTTGTGTTCAGGTGTGTGTTCATGTTTGTGTTCAGGGGTGTGTTCATGTGTGTGTTCATGTTTGTGTTCATGTTTGTGTTCAGGGGTGTGTTCAGGTGTGTGTTCATGTTTGTGTTCAGGTGTGTGTTCATGTTTGTGTTCAGGTGTGTGTTCATGTTTGTGTTCAGGTGTGTGTTCATGTTTGTGTTCAGGTGTGTGTTCATGTGTGTGTTCATGTTTGTGTTCAGGTGTGTGTTCAGGTGTGTGTTCATGTTTGTGTTCAGGTGTGTGTTCAGGTGTGTGTTCAGGTGTGTGTTCAGGTGTGTGTTCAGGGGTGTGTTCAGGTGTGTGTTCAGGTGTGTGTGTACTACTGACCAAAGTGCAGAACAGCTCAGGTGGGTTCCCACAGGTGATTCCTGGCGGGTCGACTCTGATCTGCATCACTTCCTTCATGTTGGCAGGTGAGGGCTGGCAGGCCTCTGAGCCGCGCAGAGATCGGCACGCCTCAAACTGCCCGCTGGTCTGAGACCAGCCCGAGACCAGCAGGACCAGGACGGGCAGACAGGGGAGGACGGGGGACATGGTGGACTCGGTCAGGCAGACAGGAAGGTCCTCTGGGGGTCACATCTCAAAGTCACCTCCCACATTGTTAATCCACAGGTTCAGTTCTTCTACCAACAGGGTTCACATCTGAGGTTCTCAGTCAGTCTGCAACAAAACCACAGAGACCGCAGGGGACATTAGATCTGGACCAGTGAGACCTGAAAAGTGTGACTTTTGAGAAGTGACCAGGTCTCACTGGACCAGGTCTCACTGGACCAGTGAGACCTGGTCCAGTGAGACCTGGTCCAGTGTAAATGTAATAAACCCAGGTGACCAGGTTTATTACATTATAACTTCCCTTAAAACACTGATCCTCCTCCTCTCCTGTCTCTCTCTCTCCACCTATCTGTCT
>JBAMJR010000311.1:212500-251713 GCA_038501785.1 Myoxocephalus aenaeus | reverse complement strand
GCGCCTAAACCCAATCCTTGACCTCAACTAGAGCTAACCCAACCCAGTCCGTTTACCTTACCTCAACCACTTACCTTTTCACGCCTAACCTCAACCCACTTACCGGCCCTCTTGCCTAACCTCAACCACTACCTACCAGCACCTAAACCCAACCTTGACCTCAACTAGTGCTAACCCAACCCAGTCCTTTTACCTTACCTCAACCACTTACCTTTTCACGCCTAACCTCAACCCAACTTACCGGCCCTCTTGCCTAACCTCAACCACTACCTACCAGCGCCTAAACTCAACCTTGACCTCAACTATTGCTAACCCAACCCAGTCCTTTTACCTTACCTCAACCACTTACCTATTCACGCCTAACTTCAACCCACGCACCGGCCCTCTCGCCGAACCTCAACCAAGGTCCTACCAGCACATTACTCAACCAAAACACTTACCGGAACTAATACTTTACCGATAATAACCCCTACCCACTTCCTCTCACCTAACTTCTGCCAATTTCCTACCAGCACCTTACTCAACCAAAAGCTTACCCATACTAATCATTTGACCAATATGGACCCCAACCCGGTTCCTACTTACTTTACCCCTTACCATCCCCTGATGAATACTTCCCACTGGGTGAATAGATCTTCGGAGGAGGTATTACTAAATGACATGCGTCGGCCCGTGCACCGCCGTGAGTTTCCATTCAACTACCAAGCCGTCGGGCGAACGTAGGGAGATTCATGAGTAAAGATGAAAAACCTAACCCAGCCAGTGCCATCGGACTATTAGGTACCTCCTAAGACGCCTATTGATCTTGAAACCCTCCCTTAGTTAATTTGGAATTACTCTCCCTAAGAACTAAAATTATCTCCAGTATTAGACTCATAGGAGGGCTCTTGGTGTAACCACACCTTCCCTCTCAACCCTGCCCTTAATAGGAGGGTTCTTGGTGTAACCACACCTCCCCTATCAAATCTATCCCCAATATAGTTAATAGGAGGGTACTTGGTGTAACCACACCTCCACTCTCAACTCTGCCCCCAATATAATTAATAGGAGGGTTCTTGGTGTAACCACACCTCTACTCTCAATTCTGACCCAATTTAGTTAATAAGAGGTTTCGTGGTGTAACCACACCTCCCTCTCAACTATGCCCCCAATATAGCTAATAGGAGGTACTTGGTGTAACCACACCTCCCCCATCTACTCTACCCACAGTATAATTAACAGGAGGGGTATTGATGTAATCACATCTCCCCCCTCAACTCTGCCCCAAATCTTAGTTATAACCTTCTGTCTTATACTTACCTAGATTTTATAAACTCTTACCGGCCAATAGACTCCTCCTACCTCCCGACACTCCCCTTAATAGGAGCATCAGGTAGATATGCGCCTAAAAAGGCGGGGGAAGGTTCTTGGTGTAGCCACACCTCCATTCTCAATTCTGCCTCCAAAACTCTAAAATGGCTTTTATACATCACCTCTACTTACCCAGATCTTAAGACCTCCAATATTGACCTATTCCTCCCACCTCCCGATGCTCCCTTCAAATGGAATGACGGTGAGGTGTGCAGATTCGCCCAAAAAGGCGTGGGAAGGTTCTTGGTGTAACCACACCTCCCTCCTCAATTCTGCTCCATACTCTAATAATGGCTCATATACATCACCTCTACTTACCCAGATCTAAGACCTCCAATATTTACCTATTCCTCCCACCTACCGATGCTCCCCTCAAAAGGAATGACGGGTAGGTGTGCAGATTCGCCCAAAAAGGCGTGGGAAGGTTCTTGGTGTAATCACACCTCCCTCCTCAATTCTGCTCCCATACTCTAATAATGGCTCATATACATCACCTCTACTTACCCAGATCTTAAGACCTCTAATATTTACCTATTCCTCCTACCTCCCGATGCTCCCCTCAAAAGGAATGACGGTGAGGTGTGCAGATTCGCCCAAAAAGGCGTGGGAAGGTTCTTGGTGTAACCACACCTCCCTCCTCAATTCTGCTCCCATACTCTAATAATGGCTCATATACATCACCTCTACTTACCCAGATCTTAAGACCTCCAATATTGACCTATTCCTCCCACCTCCCGATGCTCCCCTCAAAAGGAATGACGGTGAGGTGTGCAGATTCGCCAAAAAGGCGTGGGAAGGTTCTTGGTGTAACCACACCTCCCTCCTCAATTCTGCTCCCATACTCTAATAATGGCTTGTATACATCACCTCTACTTACCCAGATCTTAAGACCTCTAATATTTACCTATTCCTCCTACCTACCGATGCTCCCCTCAAAAGGAATGACGGTGAGGTGTGCAGATTCGCCTAGAAAGGCGTGGGTGGGTTCTTGGTGTAAACCACACCCCCCCCCCCCCCCCTATTCTGCCCCCAAACCTACTATCTAATCCAGCCCTGTCACTTTCGCTATTAGACCTAATATAATATATACAATTTATAATAGACTATATATTTATGGTATGATTTTCTAACACATTTACCCTAAAAAATCTCTTTAACTAGACCATTACATTTTCTATATAATGGTTATTTAAAAGGAGGATTATATGATTTTATCATCATTATGATTATTATTTCATTATATTATTATTTCATTATCTTATTAGTTAAACTTTTAATTTATTTAATTCAAAAAGTATCTCATTATTTCAGATTAATATTATCCTATTATTCAGAACACCTAAGAAATAAACATCATAAGCCTTAATAACGTCTCTGTCATATACCAATGAGTCACACCAACGTTTTCCGGCCTTATGCAAATGAGCTGCACCCACACAGGCCTCCACTTAGACCCCTGCAAGGATCCTCTCTCCCCTCCTCCATTTGTATCATTTGAATTTATTCAATATTGATTTAAGGCCCATACTCTTTTCATTTTACTCTTCATATTCCTTTTAATTAGCCTTACTCTAAGCGTTATTATTCATACACTACAGTCACACCACGGTTTCCCGCCTTATGCAAATGAGCTGCACCCACACAGGCCTCCACGCAGACCCCTGCAAGGAGCTCCTCTCCCTTCCTCCATTTCTCATCAATCCAGAATCTTTACTATTCTCTAAATCCTTTGAATTTATTCAATCCAATTGGCGTTCATTAAAGCTTTATCATGCATACATTTACTTTGGTATTACTTCTTACTCGTTAAAGCCAAAATTAACAGTTTCCACCCTTAAAACAACCTCCATGAATACACAAACACAGCTAAGCCTAATAGATACGGACTAACATTCAACTCCACCCAATAAATACACAGGAAATGTATATTATAGCCCAGAAGCGATTTTCCCGCCTTATGCTAATGAGCCACACCTGCACGGCCCGTGAAACACCTATTTAACCCCCCTAGAGTGCCATAAAAGTACTTTTTATAAAAAAACATATCTAACACTCACAAGTAAAGGATATTATCCCCTTCCCTACTATAAGATACGTTATTTAATAGTGAGATGATTATTTTTAATCTAAGTTATTACGGACTTACAAATTACTAACGAGTGACTAACGAGCGACTAACGAGCTCACCTGCTCTCAATGGATCAGGCTCAGACAACACCCTAACCGAAATGACCTTTACCCAGCATGACTTAGAACACCAATTCCAATTAACCCTTCAACTCTCCATCACAGAAGCCTGCTCTATGGTGAGTCACTGTCTAAATAATGCCTCTATTTATATGCATTTAAAAGGAACCTTTTCCGGGGTCTGGCGGTGTATTTGGCACGGTTAAGGCTTCTCAAAATATATTATACAGGAAACAACAGTCTTGGGGTTGTGCGGTGTATGGAACACAATGACTGTTTTAAAATTGGATAGCATTAGCATGGATACCCTAAGGGGTACTATAGAGGTAGCGCTCGGCCGCGGCTAGCTCTGGTTCCTCCACTTAATGAGTTAACCGGGTTAGCACCACTCTGTGGGGCTAGCTTAAACATAAATTAATATTTCAATATGACCTTAAAACCTACTTGACTGGACTTGACCTGGTGACCCCTCAAATTCGCTATGAAGTAACGCACTGCCGGGATTTGATCAACCCGGGAGGGCCTCCCTCAGGTGAGGGTGTCTAGTGATAATGGCCGAAACACTCGATGAACCTGGGGTCCACTACTGACGATGTGTTCTTTGTAGAGTATTTGAAGAAAGGGGTCATCACAGACTTATTGGTACACTACTATGACTAATACATTCCTCTCTCATTTTGGACCTCTCAGGCCAATCTTTATAACAATATATCAAAAATAAATGTGTTTCCACTCCCTCTGTATCTTTAATACCTATCTAAAAGTCTACTCTACTTTTATCTCAAATCTTGATCACTAATACTTACTTAGCAATCCTCGACCAATTCCACTCCTACCTAACCTTTCCCTGATTCATCTCACCAATACCAATTACCTACCAGCACCTAATACTGAACTATAGACTCACTTACAAGATATACTTTCACTATATACTAAACACAAGACCTTCCTTTCTACTCAACCATCCAAGCAGGCATCCACTTATACTTACCTGTTGTAATACCCTTCCCTCCCACCTATACCCAGCCACGGCCTACCAGCGCCTAAACTCAACCACTCACCTGCTAACACCTAACCTCAACTAGTTTTAATCGGCACTCTCACCTAACCTCAACCACTACCTACCAGCGCCTAAACCCAACCTTGACCTCAACTAGAGCTAACCCAACCCAGTCCGTTTACCTTACCTCAACCACTTACCTTTTCACGCCTAACCTCAACCCACTTACCGGCCCTCTTGCCTAACCTCAACCACTACCTACCAGCACCTAAACCCAACCTTGACCTCAACTAGTGCTAACCCAACCCAGTCCTTTTACCTTACCTCAACCACTTACCTTTTCACGCCTAACCTCAACCCACTTACCGGCCCTCTTGCCTAACCTCAACCACTACCTACCAGCGCCTAAACTCAACCTTGACCTCAACTATTGCTAACCCAACCCAGTCCTTTTACCTTACCTCAACCACTTACCTATTCACGCCTAACTTCAACCCACGCACCGGCCCTCTCGCCGAACCTCAACCAAGGTCCTACCAGCACATTACTCAACCAAACACTTACCGGAACTAATACTTTACCGATAATAACCCCTACCCACTTCCTCTCACCTAACTTCTGCCAATTTCCTACCAGCACCTTACTCAACCAAAAGCTTACCCATACTAATCATTTGACCAATATGGACCCCAACCCGGTTCCTACTTACTTTACCCCTTACCATCCCCTTATGAATACTTCCCACTGGGTGAATAGATCTTCGGAGGAGGTATTACTAAATGACATGCGTCGGCCCGTGCACCGCCGTGAGTTTCCATTCAACTACCAAGCCGTCGGGCGAACGTAGGGAGATTCATGAGTAAAGATGAAAAACCTAACCCAGCCAGTGCCATCGGACTATTAGGTACCTCCTAAGACGCCTATTGATCTTGAAACCCTCCCTTTAGTTAATTTGGAATTACTCTCCCTAAGAACTAAAATTATCTCCAGTATTAGACTCATAGGAGGGCTCTTGGTGTAACCACACCTTCCCTCTCAACCCTGCCCTTAATAGGAGGGTTCTTGGTGTAACCACACCTCCCCTATCAAATCTATCCCCAATATAGTTAATAGGAGGGTACTTGGTGTAACCACACCTCCACTCTCAACTCTGCCCCCAATATAATTAATAGGAGGGTTCTTGGTGTAACCACACCTCTACTCTCAATTCTGACCCAATTTAGTTAATAAGAGGTTTCGTGGTGTAACCACACCTCCCTCTCAACTATGCCCCCAATATAGCTAATAGGAGGGTACTTGGTGTAACCACACCTCCCCCATCTACTCTACCCACAGTATAATTAACAGGAGGGGTATTGATGTAATCACATCTCCCCCCTCAACTCTGCCCCAAATCTTAGTTATAACCTTCTGTCTTATACTTACCTAGATTTTATAAACTCTTACCGGCCAATAGACTCCTCCTACCTCCCGACACTCCCCTTAATAGGAGCATCAGGTAGATATGCGCCTAAAAAGGCGGGGGAAGGTTCTTGGTGTAGCCACACCTCCATTCTCAATTCTGCCTCCAAAACTCTAAAATGGCTTTTATACATCACCTCTACTTACCCAGATCTTAAGACCTCCAATATTGACCTATTCCTCCCACCTCCCGATGCTCCCTTCAAAAGGAATGACGGTGAGGTGTGCAGATTCGCCCAAAAAGGCGTGGGAAGGTTCTTGGTGTAACCACACCTCCCTCCTCAATTCTGCTCCCATACTCTAATAATGGCTCATATACATCACCTCTACTTACCCAGATCTTAAGACCTCCAATATTTACCTATTCCTCCCACCTACCGATGCTCCCCTCAAAAGGAATGACGGGTAGGTGTGCAGATTCGCCCAAAAAGGCGTGGGAAGGTTCTTGGTGTAATCACACCTCCCTCCTCAATTCTGCTCCCATACTCTAATAATGGCTCATATACATCACCTCTACTTACCCAGATCTTAAGACCTCTAATATTTACCTATTCCTCCTACCTCCCGATGCTCCCCTCAAAAGGAATGACGGTGAGGTGTGCAGATTCGCCCAAAAAGGCGTGGGAAGGTTCTTGGTGTAACCACACCTCCCTCCTCAATTCTGCTCCCATACTCTAATAATGGCTCATATACATCACCTCTACTTACCCAGATCTTAAGACCTCCAATATTGACCTATTCCTCCCACCTCCCGATGCTCCCCTCAAAAGGAATGACGGTGAGGTGTGCAGATTCGCCCAAAAAGGCGTGGGAAGGTTCTTGGTGTAACCACACCTCCCTCCTCAATTCTGCTCCCATACTCTAATAATGGCTTGTATACATCACCTCTACTTACCCAGATCTTAAGACCTCCAATATTTACCTATTCCTCCCACCTCCCGATGCTCCCCTCAAAAGGAATGACGGTGAGGTGTGCAGATTCGCCTAGAAAGGCGTGGGTGGGTTCTTGGTGTAAACCACACCCCCCCCCCCCCCCCTATTCTGCCCCCAAACCTACTATCTAATCCAGCCCTGTCACTTTCGCTATTAGACCTAATATAATATATACAATTTATAATAGACTATATATTTATGGTATGATTTTCTAACACATTTACCCCTAAAAAATCTCTTTAACTAGACCATTACATTTTCTATATAATGGTTATTTAAAAGGAGGATTATATGATTTTATCATCATTATGATTATTATTTCATTATATTATTATTTCATTATCTTATTAGTTAAACTTTTAATTTATTTAATTCAAAAAGTATCTCATTATTTCAGATTAATATTATCCTATTATTCAGAACACCTAAGAAATAAACATCATAAGCTTAATAACGTCTCTGTCATATACCAATGAGTCACACCAACGTTTTCCGGCCTTATGCAAATGAGCTGCACCCACACAGGCCTCCACTTAGACCCCTGCAAGGATCCTCTCTCCCCTCCTCCATTTGTATCATTTTGAATTTATTCAATATTGATTTAAGGCCCATACTCTTTTCATTTTACTCTTCATATTCCTTTTAATTAGCCTTACTCTAAGCGTTATTATTCATACACTACAGTCACACCACGGTTTCCCGCCTTATGCAAATGAGCTGCACCCACACAGGCCTCCACGCAGACCCCTGCAAGGAGCTCCTCTCCCTTCCTCCATTTCTCATCAATCCAGAATCTTTACTATTCTCTAAATCCTTTGAATTTATTCAATCCAATTGGCGTTCATTAAAGCTTTATCATGCATACATTTACTTTGGTATTACTTCTTACTCGTTAAAGCCAAAATTAACAGTTTCCACCCTTAAAACAACCTTCCATGAATACACAAACACAGCTAAGCCTAATAGATACGGACTAACATTCAACTCCACCCAATAAATACACAGGAAATGTATATTATAGCCCAGAAGCGATTTTCCCGCCTTATGCTAATGAGCCACACCTGCACGGCCCGTGAAACACCTATTTAACCCCCCTAGAGTGCCATAAAAGTACTTTTTATAAAAAAACATATCTAACACTCACAAGTAAAGGATATTATCCCCTTCCCTACTATAAGATACGTTATTTAATAGTGAGATGATTATTTTTAATCTAAGTTATTACGGACTTACAAATTACAAACGAGTGACTAACGAGCGACTAACGAGCTCACCTGCTCTCAATGGATCAGGCTCAGACAACACCCTAACCGAAATGACCTTTACCCAGCATGACTTAGAACACCAATTCCAATTAACCCTTCAACTCTCCATCACAGAAGCCTGCTCTATGGTGAGTCACTGTCTAAATAATGCCTCTATTTATATGCATTTAAAAGGAACCTTTTCCGGGGTCTGGCGGTGTATTTGGCACGGTTAAGGCTTCTCAAAATATATTATACAGGAAACAACAGTCTTGGGGTTGTGCGGTGTATGGAACACAATGACTGTTTTAAAATTGGATAGCATTAGCATGGATACCCTAAGGGGTACTATAGAGGTAGCGCTCGGCCGCGGCTAGCTCTGGTTCCTCCACTTAATGAGTTAACCGGGTTAGCACCACTCTGTGGGGCTAGCTTAAACATAAATTAATATTTCAATATGACCTTAAAACCTACTTGACTGGACTTGACCTGGTGACCCCTCAAATTCGCTATGAAGTAACGCACTGCCGGGATTTGATCAACCCGGGAGGGCCTCCCTCAGGTGAGGGTGTCTAGTGATAATGGCCGAAACACTCGATGAACCTGGGGTCCACTACTGACGATGTGTTCTTTGTAGAGTATTTGAAGAAAGGGGTCATCACAGACTTATTGGTACACTACTATGACTAATACATTCCTCTCTCATTTTGGACCTCTCAGGCCAAATCTTTATAACAATATATCAAAAATAAATGTGTTTCCACTCCCTCTGTATCTTTAATACCTATCTAAAAGTCTACTCTACTTTTATCTCAAATCTTGATCACTAATACTTACTTAGCAATCCTCGACCAATTCCACTCCTACCTAACCTTTCCCTGATTCATCTCACCAATACCAATTACCTACCAGCACCTAATACTGAACTATAGACTCACTTACAAGATATACTTTCACTATATACTAAACACAAGACCTTCCTTTCTACTCAACCATCCAAGCAGGCATCCACTTATACTTACCTGTTGTAATACCCTTCCCTCCCACCTATACCCAGCCACGGCCTACCAGCGCCTAAACTCAACCACTCACCTGCTAACACCTAACCTCAACTAGTTTTAATCGGCACTCTCACCTAACCTCAACCACTACCTACCAGCGCCTAAACCCAACCTTGACCTCAACTAGAGCTAACCCAACCCAGTCCGTTTACCTTACCTCAACCACTTACCTTTTCACGCCTAACCTCAACCCACTTACCGGCCCTCTTGCCTAACCTCAACCACTACCTACCAGCACCTAAACCCAACCTTGACCTCAACTAGTGCT
Organism: Myoxocephalus aenaeus; assembly: GCA_038501785.1. Lineage (NCBI taxonomy): Eukaryota > Metazoa > Chordata > Actinopteri > Perciformes > Cottidae > Myoxocephalus > Myoxocephalus aenaeus. The sequence goes on along the minus strand of JBAMJR010000311.1, from coordinate 242,209 downwards.
AACCCAACCCAGTCCTTTTACCTTACCTCAACCACTTACCTTTTCACGCCTAACCTCAACCCACTTACCGGCCCTCTTGCCTAACCTCAACCACTACCTACCAGCGCCTAAACTCAACCTTGACCTCAACTATTGCTAACCCAACCCAGTCCTTTTACCTTACCTCAACCACTTACCTATTCACGCCTAACTTCAACCCACGCACCGGCCCTCTCGCCGAACCTCAACCAAGGTCCTACCAGCACATTACTCAACCAAACACTTACCGGAACTAATACTTTACCGATAATAACCCCTACCCACTTCCTCTCACCTAACTTCTGCCAATTTCCTACCAGCACCTTACTCAACCAAAAGCTTACCCATACTAATCATTTGACCAATATGGACCCCAACCCGGTTCCTACTTACTTTACCCCTTACCATCCCCTTATGAATACTTCCCACTGGGTGAATAGATCTTCGGAGGAGGTATTACTAAATGACATGCGTCGGCCCGTGCACCGCCGTGAGTTTCCATTCAACTACCAAGCCGTCGGGCGAACGTAGGGAGATTCATGAGTAAAGATGAAAAACCTAACCCAGCCAGTGCCATCGGACTATTAGGTACCTCCTAAGACGCCTATTGATCTTGAAACCCTCCCTTTAGTTAATTTGGAATTACTCTCCCTAAGAACTAAAATTATCTCCAGTATTAGACTCATAGGAGGGCTCTTGGTGTAACCACACCTTCCCTCTCAACCCTGCCCTTAATAGGAGGGTTCTTGGTGTAACCACACCTCCCCTATCAAATCTATCCCCAATATAGTTAATAGGAGGGTACTTGGTGTAACCACACCTCCACTCTCAACTCTGCCCCCAATATAATTAATAGGAGGGTTCTTGGTGTAACCACACCTCTACTCTCAATTCTGACCCAATTTAGTTAATAAGAGGTTTCGTGGTGTAACCACACCTCCCTCTCAACTATGCCCCCAATATAGCTAATAGGAGGGTACTTGGTGTAACCACACCTCCCCCATCTACTCTACCCACAGTATAATTAACAGGAGGGGTATTGATGTAATCACATCTCCCCCCTCAACTCTGCCCCAAATCTTAGTTATAACCTTCTGTCTTATACTTACCTAGATTTTATAAACTCTTACCGGCCAATAGACTCCTCCTACCTCCCGACACTCCCCTTAATAGGAGCATCAGGTAGATATGCGCCTAAAAAGGCGGGGGAAGGTTCTTGGTGTAGCCACACCTCCATTCTCAATTCTGCCTCCAAAACTCTAAAATGGCTTTTATACATCACCTCTACTTACCCAGATCTTAAGACCTCCAATATTGACCTATTCCTCCCACCTCCCGATGCTCCCTTCAAAAGGAATGACGGTGAGGTGTGCAGATTCGCCCAAAAAGGCGTGGGAAGGTTCTTGGTGTAACCACACCTCCCTCCTCAATTCTGCTCCCATACTCTAATAATGGCTCATATACATCACCTCTACTTACCCAGATCTTAAGACCTCCAATATTTACCTATTCCTCCCACCTACCGATGCTCCCCTCAAAAGGAATGACGGGTAGGTGTGCAGATTCGCCCAAAAAGGCGTGGGAAGGTTCTTGGTGTAATCACACCTCCCTCCTCAATTCTGCTCCCATACTCTAATAATGGCTCATATACATCACCTCTACTTACCCAGATCTTAAGACCTCTAATATTTACCTATTCCTCCTACCTCCCGATGCTCCCCTCAAAAGGAATGACGGTGAGGTGTGCAGATTCGCCCAAAAAGGCGTGGGAAGGTTCTTGGTGTAACCACACCTCCCTCCTCAATTCTGCTCCCATACTCTAATAATGGCTCATATACATCACCTCTACTTACCCAGATCTTAAGACCTCCAATATTGACCTATTCCTCCCACCTCCCGATGCTCCCCTCAAAAGGAATGACGGTGAGGTGTGCAGATTCGCCCAAAAAGGCGTGGGAAGGTTCTTGGTGTAACCACACCTCCCTCCTCAATTCTGCTCCCATACTCTAATAATGGCTTGTATACATCACCTCTACTTACCCAGATCTTAAGACCTCCAATATTTACCTATTCCTCCCACCTCCCGATGCTCCCCTCAAAAGGAATGACGGTGAGGTGTGCAGATTCGCCTAGAAAGGCGTGGGTGGGTTCTTGGTGTAAACCACACCCCCCCCCCCCCCCTATTCTGCCCCCAAACCTACTATCTAATCCAGCCCTGTCACTTTCGCTATTAGACCTAATATAATATATACAATTTATAATAGACTATATATTTATGGTATGATTTTCTAACACATTTACCCCTAAAAAATCTCTTTAACTAGACCATTACATTTTCTATATAATGGTTATTTAAAAGGAGGATTATATGATTTTATCATCATTATGATTATTATTTCATTATATTATTATTTCATTATCTTATTAGTTAAACTTTTAATTTATTTAATTCAAAAAGTATCTCATTATTTCAGATTAATATTATCCTATTATTCAGAACACCTAAGAAATAAACATCATAAGCTTAATAACGTCTCTGTCATATACCAATGAGTCACACCAACGTTTTCCGGCCTTATGCAAATGAGCTGCACCCACACAGGCCTCCACTTAGACCCCTGCAAGGATCCTCTCTCCCCTCCTCCATTTGTATCATTTTGAATTTATTCAATATTGATTTAAGGCCCATACTCTTTTCATTTTACTCTTCATATTCCTTTTAATTAGCCTTACTCTAAGCGTTATTATTCATACACTACAGTCACACCACGGTTTCCCGCCTTATGCAAATGAGCTGCACCCACACAGGCCTCCACGCAGACCCCTGCAAGGAGCTCCTCTCCCTTCCTCCATTTCTCATCAATCCAGAATCTTTACTATTCTCTAAATCCTTTGAATTTATTCAATCCAATTGGCGTTCATTAAAGCTTTATCATGCATACATTTACTTTGGTATTACTTCTTACTCGTTAAAGCCAAAATTAACAGTTTCCACCCTTAAAACAACCTTCCATGAATACACAAACACAGCTAAGCCTAATAGATACGGACTAACATTCAACTCCACCCAATAAATACACAGGAAATGTATATTATAGCCCAGAAGCGATTTTCCCGCCTTATGCTAATGAGCCACACCTGCACGGCCCGTGAAACACCTATTTAACCCCCCTAGAGTGCCATAAAAGTACTTTTTATAAAAAAACATATCTAACACTCACAAGTAAAGGATATTATCCCCTTCCCTACTATAAGATACGTTATTTAATAGTGAGATGATTATTTTTAATCTAAGTTATTACGGACTTACAAATTACTAACGAGTGACTAACGAGCGACTAACGAGCTCACCTGCTCTCAATGGATCAGGCTCAGACAACACCCTAACCGAAATGACCTTTACCCAGCATGACTTAGAACACCAATTCCAATTAACCCTTCAACTCTCCATCACAGAAGCCTGCTCTATGGTGAGTCACTGTCTAAATAATGCCTCTATTTATATGCATTTAAAAGGAACCTTTTCCGGGGTCTGGCGGTGTATTTGGCACGGTTAAGGCTTCTCAAAATATATTATACAGGAAACAACAGTCTTGGGGTTGTGCGGTGTATGGAACACAATGACTGTTTTAAAATTGGATAGCATTAGCATGGATACCCTAAGGGGTACTATAGAGGTAGCGCTCGGCCGCGGCTAGCTCTGGTTCCTCCACTTAATGAGTTAACCGGGTTAGCACCACTCTGTGGGGCTAGCTTAAACATAAATTAATATTTCAATATGACCTTAAAACCTACTTGACTGGACTTGACCTGGTGACCCCTCAAATTCGCTATGAAGTAACGCACTGCCGGGATTTGATCAACCCGGGAGGGCCTCCCTCAGGTGAGGGTGTCTAGTGATAATGGCCGAAACACTCGATGAACCTGGGGTCCACTACTGACGATGTGTTCTTTGTAGAGTATTTGAAGAAAGGGGTCATCACAGACTTATTGGTACACTACTATGACTAATACATTCCTCTCTCATTTTGGACCTCTCAGGCCAAATCTTTATAACAATATATCAAAAATAAATGTGTTTCCACTCCCTCTGTATCTTTAATACCTATCTAAAAGTCTACTCTACTTTTATCTCAAATCTTGATCACTAATACTTACTTAGCAATCCTCGACCAATTCCACTCCTACCTAACCTTTCCCTGATTCATCTCACCAATACCAATTACCTACCAGCACCTAATACTGAACTATAGACTCACTTACAAGATATACTTTCACTATATACTAAACACAAGACCTTCCTTTCTACTCAACCATCCAAGCAGGCATCCACTTATACTTACCTGTTGTAATACCCTTCCCTCCCACCTATACCCAGCCACGGCCTACCAGCGCCTAAACTCAACCACTCACCTGCTAACACCTAACCTCAACTAGTTTTAATCGGCACTCTCACCTAACCTCAACCACTACCTACCAGCGCCTAAACCCAACCTTGACCTCAACTAGAGCTAACCCAACCCAGTCCGTTTACCTTACCTCAACCACTTACCTTTTCACGCCTAACCTCAACCCACTTACCGGCCCTCTTGCCTAACCTCAACCACTACCTACCAGCACCTAAACCCAACCTTGACCTCAACTAGTGCTAACCCAACCCAGTCCTTTTACCTTACCTCAACCACTTACCTTTTCACGCCTAACCTCAACCCACTTACCGGCCCTCTTGCCTAACCTCAACCACTACCTACCAGCGCCTAAACTCAACCTTGACCTCAACTATTGCTAACCCAACCCAGTCCTTTTACCTTACCTCAACCACTTACCTATTCACGCCTAACTTCAACCCACGCACCGGCCCTCTCGCCGAACCTCAACCAAGGTCCTACCAGCACATTACTCAACCAAACACTTACCGGAACTAATACTTTACCGATAATAACCCCTACCCACTTCCTCTCACCTAACTTCTGCCAATTTCCTACCAGCACCTTACTCAACCAAAAGCTTACCCATACTAATCATTTGACCAATATGGACCCCAACCCGGTTCCTACTTACTTTACCCCTTACCATCCCCTTATGAATACTTCCCACTGGGTGAATAGATCTTCGGAGGAGGTATTACTAAATGACATGCGTCGGCCCGTGCACCGCCGTGAGTTTCCATTCAACTACCAAGCCGTCGGGCGAACGTAGGGAGATTCATGAGTAAAGATGAAAAACCTAACCCTAACCCCCTAACGCTGGCCTAACCTTAACCAGGAGGCCCAACCCTTTTTCCACTGACCTCAACCATTGAGAATCCACCCCTAAACCCAATTCGGAAGCCACGCCCACTTACAGAAACACTGGCCTAACCTTAACCAGGAGGCCCAACCCTTTATTCCACTGACCTCAACCATTGAGGATCCACCCCTAAACCCAATTCGGAAGCCACGCCCACTTACAGAAACACTGGCCTAACCTTAACCAGGAGGCCCAACCCTCTATTACACTGACCACAATTTGGACGCCTCACCTACGATTTGACCTCTGAACTCAACCCTGAGGATAGTGAGAAAAAGAAGAGAGAGAGAAAAGGCGAAGAAAAGAATATCACTGTAATACAACAGTCATCATATGAGTTCACCTGTTGCAGAAACACACATTGATGTGACTTCGAAATGTTCAAACTGTTCTCATGCATATTTCCCTGACATATTGATACAAAGACAATTTGATAATATGTTTAGAAAGAAAAGACATTGTGCATTTCATATGTTTAATTTAATTGAGCTTAATCCAAGTCATCCCTTGTGAGGACATTTGGTTCATCCGAGAGGACACAGTTCATAGTAAAAGAGTTTATTTCATGTTTTCCAACACGTTATACATGTGAGAATACTTACCTGAGTTCTGAAAAGTACAAGGTTTAAAAATACACACAGAATATGTTGTTTGTACAGAAGCTGAACATTACAACTGCATATCTTCAAAAAGATCCTTGTAATATATTCTAACATTGAATGGGATGTAACTGCATGTAAATAACTGTAAATCACAGCTGCAAGGAAGGAAGGAGGAAGGGAGAGAAGAAGTCGGGCCCAAACCACACGGGGTTAACCCAATTTACTAGACCCATTTGACTTTTGACCTTTGGCCAGACAGGAAGTCTACCACTCCCTTCCTCATCTTTCCGGAAGTCAAACTCGAGACGCCATGTTCTCGAGCATGGCTCCACACTAGGTCTGATGAAAGGTTGACACTTAACCTGAAACGTTACCTATAAAGCTATATATGTTCACCAGAACAATCCGGGAGAAATAAAACAAAAGATAAGTAGAGAGCAGCTTCCTCTTTTTCTTGCCCCGGGACACAATAACCACAGCAGCGATCGGAAAACATGAGCCGGCCTCGAGGAGACCGGGACCAGTTGAACACAGAGTGGCCTCCCCTGGACAGTGGGAGGGACCAGAGACCACGTCGCCAGAGCCCGGACCACCGGGACCGAGCAGCGTCCACCTGGACAGGTAGGACAGAGTTCAGACAAGAGAAGCGCAATGAGTACACCGAGTACGCGCAGGACAATGATGGCGGACGGAGCGCGCGCGACCGCTCCACGTCCAGACACAGAACGGACAATTCTCCACATCGTCCACATAAATCATATGCAGCAGCCACATATACTGGACGGAGAGACTATAATCCCAGCCCGGAGGATTTCCGTCCACGAGACCATTACACACAGCGCGGGTCGCGCGCATTGACGAGCAGAGCGACGGACAACGGAGATGCGTCCCACAGCAGGAGGAATGCCTCCACACACAGGGACCGCCAGAGAGATGATCGGTATGTAAGAGACAACTACAGGAACCCGCCGAGGGACTTCAAAAGACTCAATCAAGACAGGAGCAGAGACTCCTTTTACGCTCCTCGCCGGGACCCGGCGGAGCGCACCCGCGATACGCGCGCACCAGCCGCGAACGGGACACAGCAACGGGACACAGAGCCTCCGTCAGCCTCTCACTCTCCCGGACGGAGGTGGAGAGATGAAGGAGACACAAGACAGACAAAGACCGACTCTCCAGGACAAGATCCGACAGAGCGCGCTCGTGACACACGTCCTCTGGACACGAACGGCGCACCACAACGCGACACAGCGCCCGGACCGCCTCCGCGTCAAGCAGACCGGAGCGACACGGGGAACACAAGACAACAACAGCTTTCAAGACCACGAGATCAGGACAACGGATTTGTCCCCTACAGAAACAGACAGCGGCGTCGCAACAACAGACATCAAAGAGGCCGCGGAGGAGAGCCGCAGCACCGCCGCACCGGAGAAAAGAGAGGAGATGATCCCGACAGGACCCTCTCTGATGACCCACACTTTGTCCGAAAGATTAAAATCTTGAACAAGATCATCAAAGCGGTCCATCATCTAAAAAACGTGAGTGATGATGAGAAACCACCTGTCACAATGAGCAGAACGGTTAAATACCTCACAGACTTAATAAAACCAGCGCTCCCCACACCACGCATCCTAAAACGAATCGCAGATAATGCTAAAAACTGGTCTGACAACATGATCATCGACTTGAGAGACCATTATGAGAAGGCTATAAAAAGGGAAATTGAGATCTTATTCTGTATAGGAAGCACGGAATGGAAAGAGCCCTTTATAAAAGCTACAAAATGGGCAAAAAATGCTCTGGGTTCTAGATTAGAACAGACGACTCTTGACAGAGTGAAAGAAACGATCCAAAAGGGCCTGGAGGACCTTGAGAAAGAGGATGGGTTCCACAGGCCCAGGCCCATCATGAGAACAAGGACAGCGGCGGACCAGACGGCCCCACAAGTTTCACTTCCCCCCGTCACCTCCACACCAGTCAGCATAAACGATGACACTCTACCTGTTTCTCCCACAGTCACGGTGAGATTACCTCCCCCCTCCCCCACCCCCCCTCCACCGGCATCTTCTCCTGCTCCTCTCTCACAGATCAACAGAAAACCAAGAGCAGCAAGAACAACAGCGCCTGGAGGAGGAGCAACACAAGGGACACAGACCACCTCGATGGAGAACCTCCTCTCAGGAATCAAAGAGACAGAGGAGGAAAAGGAGGACCAGGAGTACACTTCCGCAGCATCATCACGATCCACGAGTAAAACCAAGTCAAACACTGACCTCACTCCTATGCGAGACGACCGAGAGAGGTCACACAATGAGGACTCCTTTGAGGGATCGACACCAGAAGAACTCGACATTCTGCTGAATGAAATGCAGTCAACCACACGGGTAACAACAGCTCCCAGACACAGGAAGACTTTGGATTGCTCGTTTGAGCACTGGAATGACAGGGGGTCTGAACGAGCGCTGAAGAAGAGAGTGAAAGGCAGGAAGGAGAATGCATAGGGACCCCTGCTGCTTTTTAGTAGTAGGGGCCCCAACCCTAACCCTAACCCTAACCCCTACCCCTAACCCCTAACCCTAACCCTGCTCTTTCTAGCAGTCTGGACAGCAATTTGGGCTTCCGTCCTAATTTTAATTTGGAAATGTCGGAGAGCTTGGACGGGAGTGGGGTGGGGCTTTCTGAGACCATCGATCGTTCCGGGGTTGGGGGTAGAGAGGCCCCACAGACCAATGTGGCGGTGGAAGTTCCTCGGTCTCTGCTTTTGGAGGAGAGTTTGGGGTCCGACTTGGGGGAGGCCTCCGTCCGGGTGCGGGAGGGTCGACTGGAGGGGGGCCCAGTCCCCCTAGTGCAAAAACCTACCCGCCACTGTACCACATTCCAGAAGGTGACACAGTGGGAACTGGAGCTTAAACTACCAGTTGTAGTGTTGGGGGACTCCAATCTTTCTAGGATTCCACCTTACCATTTTCCCATGGTACAGATTGATTGCTTTCCTGGGGCCCAGATTCATCACATCAAGGAGATTCTTCTTAAATTGGATCCCTGTCTGTCCACCCAGAAAGTGATTTTATCTGTAGGCCTGAATAATTGCCTGAGGGGGAATCAGCTCGCGACCATGAAAAAACAGTTTCAACAACTTATGTCGCGGGCTAAAACAGTCTTCCCCCGGGCTGAAATTGTTGTCCCCCTTATCCAGTTTTCAGCTGGGCTTCCGCCGAGGGCCAAAAATCTGTTACAGGATCTTAACCCCTTCTTGGAGGGGAACTACAGAACCCTTAAAGGAATTGACCAAGACCAATTTTGTGTTCACCCAGGGGACCCCGTGCATTGGACAACAGCCACGGCTAACAAAATCCTCCTTTCCTGGATGTCTCTTTTAAACTTGGAATAGGGGGACCTAGAGCGCAGACTCAGCCCCATTCCAGCATCTTAAATCTTTCATCTTCTTTTCTTTTATCCAACGATGAGGCAAGGCTGCTTGAAAGGGGCCTCTTTTTTATTCCGACTCCTTCGGAAGTAGACAGGCCGATGCTTCGCAGAGACCTCTATAAGTACCACAGACGTCTCAAGCTCCTGGACCATTTTGATTTTAACACCAGTTTCAATAGGGAACCGTTCATTGGTCCATCGGGTTGGGAACCCAAATGGGATAGTGTTTCGAAACCCTTTCAGAAACTAATCAAGTCCGACATTCGTGCTTTTGAGCGACTCGGTTGGAACAGTGAGAAGGAGAGGAATTTATCTGTTGGCGAGAGGGCAGCATTGCAGAAATTGAAATCTAATAGAGACATTGTTATTAAACCGGCAGATAAGGGTTCAAAGATAGTTATAATGGATAGACATCAGTACCTTACCGAGGCCTACAGACAGCTCAACAACGTGGCGCATTACTTGCCTCTTTCCGGATCCCTGCAGATGGAAAATCAGATCACCATCAGGGGGATCCTGGAACACTTGTACAGAAATAAAATCATTACAGCAAAACAAATGCGTTACCTGTCTGGTGAGGACCCTCCACGCCCACGACAATTCTACCTGTTACCAAAGATTCACAAGAATCCTGAGACGTGGACGGTCCCGCACTTGATTCCTCCCGGCAGACCGATTGTCTCCGACTGCGGCAGTGAGTCGTGCAGGATAGCGGAATATATTGATTTTTACCTGAACCCTCTGTCACAGAAGCATGACAGCTATATTAAAGACACTTATGAGTTTGTCTCAAGATTAAAACATCTTTTTTTGCCACCTGGTAGTCTGCTTTTTTCCATTGACATTGATGCCCTTTATACTAACATTGAGACTCGTTTGGGTCTCAAGGCCATTCGAGAGATTTTTCTGCAACATCCTGATTCTACTAGACCAGATGAGGCCCTTCTTACCCTTTTAGAGCTAGGGCTTAACCGTAATGATTTCGAGTTTGATTCCCGTTTCTTTCTTCAAGTCCATGGTACCGCCATGGGGAAGAAGTTCGCCCCGGCGTATGCCAATATCTACATGGCAGACTGGGAACGGACGGTTTTTCCCAAGTGCAGCCTGTTGCCCAGTTTTTATGTTCGGTACCTGGATGACATTTTTGGGGTTTGGGAACATTCAGAGGCCACTTTTGGCGAGTTTATTGCAGTTCTTAACCACCACCACCCGTCCATCACTGTTAAATTTAATCTCCAAACGGAGAAGATTGAGTTCCTGGACACTGAGGTCTTCCTTATTAAACAGGACAATGGGGGCAGTGGCCTAGGGACCAGAGTCTATTTTAAGCCGACCGACACCCACGCACTGTTACATAAATCCAGTTACCATCCGAAACACACATTTCGAGGCATCGTAAAATCACAACTTATACGTTACCTCAGGATTTGTACATTGCCAGGGGATGTCGCGTCGGCAACTAAGACTCTCTTCCGGGCACTCCGACACCGGGGGTATAGTAGAACTTTCCTCCGGCTAATTAAAGCAGAGGTGCACCGGGAATTCCATCTAGGGCCAAGGCCGGAGAGAGTAGAGCGGGAAGTCCGCTTGCTCCCTCTGGTGTCCACATTTTCCCCAGCCTCCAGGTCTCTGAATAGCAAAATAAAATCCAATTTCAAGATTGTACAGAATCAGGTGGCACCGCTCGCTGAGTTCCGGACTATATCAGCTTTTAGGAGGAACAAAAATCTTAAGGACCTCTTAGTCCGGGCCTCCCTTGGGAAACGCCAGCCAGGGAGACTTGCCCAACATTTTAAAAGCACCAAGTTTTTGGTGAACTCTCATACTCACCTGAGTGCGCCGGTCTCCTTTGTGACCAGGCCCGAGTCGGTGAATGTGGTCTATTGCATTGAGTGTGGGACCTGTGGAAAATTGTATATTGGTCAGACTAAAAACCAACTGATCTCCAGGTTAAAACAACATCTCTACCTCATCAATAAAACCACCAGGAATACCCACCTCTATGCACATTTTAGACTACATGAGAGTACAAGTGCATTCATCATGGGTCTAGAGTCAGAAATCTGGTGGTCCACCAGACAGAGATTGGCCAGGGAGAGATTTTGGATTATGAGGCTAAAAACATTCCATCCCTTTGGCCTCAATCAGGTGTACCCGCACCAATAAAAACCCTCTTCTCCGATCCATCTTTGAGGTTGGCAGGATACACCTCTCTCTGAGACACCCTGAAAAAATAAAACATTTACTTACCTGTTTGGATATGCCGAGTGCTTTTACTTTGTGTGCCCGTGCGTTCCGGCTGTCCTTGGACAGCAGGAGTTTTAATTTTCCCCTGCACCTAACCCCCTAACCCTAACCCTAACCCTTCAACTACCAAGCCGTCGGGCGAACGTAGGGAGATTCATGAGTAAAGATGAAAAACCTAACCCTAACCCTAACCCCCCTAACCCTTTTAATTTCCCCCTGCACCTAACCCCCTAACCCTAACCCGGAGATTCATGAGTAAATTCATTATCCCTATCCCTAACCTTAACCAGGAGGCCCAACCCTCTATTACACTGAACACAATTTGGACGCCTCACCTACGATTTGACCTCTGATCCTCAACCCTGAGGATAGTGAGAAAAAGAAGAGAGAGAGAAAAGGCGAAGAAAAGAATATCACTGTAATACAACAGTCATCATATGAGTTCACCTGTTGCAGAAACACACATTGGTGTGAATTCTAAATGTTCAAACTGTTCTCATGCATATTTCCCTGACATATTTATACAAAGACAATTTGATAATATGTTTAGAAAGAAAAGACATTGTGCATTTCATATGTTTAATTTAATTGAACTTAATCCAAGTCATCCCTTGTGAGGACATTTGGTTCATCCGAGAGGACATTTGGTTCATAGTAAAAGAGTTTATTTCATGTTTTCCAACACGTTATACATGTGAGAATACTTACCTGAGATCTGAAAAGTACAAGGTTTAAAAATGCACACAGAATATGTTGTTTGTACAGAAGCTGAACATTACAACTGCATATCTTCAAAAAGACCCTTGTAATATATTCTAACATTGAATGGGATGTAACTGCATGTAAATAACTGTAAATCACAGCTGCAAGGAAGGAAGGAGGAAGGGAGAGAAGAAGTCGGACCCAAACCACACGGGGTTAACCCAATTTACTAGACCCATTTGACTTTTGACCTTTGGTCAGACAGGAAGTCTACCACTCCCTTCCTCATCTTTCCGGAAGTCAAACTCGAGACGCCATGTTCTCGAGCATGGCTCCACACTAGGTCTGATGAAAGGTTGACACTTAACCTGAAACGTTACCTATAAAGCTATATATGTTCACCAGAACAATCCGGGAGAAATAAAAGAAAAGATAAGTAGAGAGCAGCTTCCTCTTTTTCTTGCCCCGGGACACAATAACCACAGCAGCGATCGGAAAACATGAGCCGGCCTCGACGAGACCGGGACCAGTGGAACACAGAGTGGCCTCCCCTGGACAGTGGGAGGGACCAGAGACCACGTCGCCAGAGCCCGGACCACCGGGACCGAGCAGCGTCCACCTGGACAGGTAGGACAGAGTTCAGACAAGAGAAGCGCAATGAGTACACCAAGTACGCGCAGGACAATGATGGCGGACGGAGCGCGCGCGACCGCTCCACGTCCAGACACAGAACGGACAATTCTCCACATCGTCCACATAAATCATATGCAGCAGCCACATATACTGGACGGAGAGACTATAATCCCAGCCCGGAGGATTTCCGTCCACGAGACCATTACACACAGCGCGGGTCGCGCGCATTGACGAGCAGAGCGACGGACAACGGAGATGCGTCCCACAGCAGGAGGAATGCCTCCACACACAGGGACCGCCAGAGAGATGATCGGTATGTAAGAGACAACTACAGGAACCCGCCGAGGGACTTCAAAAGACTCAATCAAGACAGGAGCAGAGACTCCTTTTACGCTCCTCGCCGGGACCCGGCGGAGCGCACCCGCGATACGCGCGCACCAGCCGCGAACGGGACACAGCAACGGGACACAGAGCCTCCGTCAGCCTCTCACTCTCCCGGACGGAGGTGGAGAGATGAAGGAGACACAAGACAGACAAAGACCGACTCTCCAGGACAAGATCCGACAGAGCGCGCTCGTGACACACGTCCTCTGGACACGAACGGCGCACCACAACGCGACACAGCGCCCGGACCGCCTCCGCGTCAAGCAGACCGGAGCGACACGGGGAACACAAGACAACAACAGCTTTCAAGACCACGAGATCAGGACAACGGATTTGTCCCCTACAGAAACAGACAGCGGCGTCGCAACAACAGACATCAAAGAGGCCGCGGAGGAGAGCCGCAGCACCGCCGCACCGGAGAAAAGAGAGGAGATGATCCCGACAGGACCCTCTCTGATGACCCAGACTTTGTCCGAAAGATTAAAATCTTGAACAAGATCATCAAAGCGGTCCATCATCTAAAAAACGTGAGTGATGATGAGAAACCACCAGTCACAATGAGCAGAACGGTTAAATACCTCACAGACTTAATAAAACCAGCGCTCCCCACACCACGCATCCTAAAACGAATCGCAGATAATGCTAAGGACTGGTCTGACAACATGATCATCGACTTGAGAGACCATTATGAGAAGGCTATAAAAAGGGAAATTACGATCTTATTCTATTTAGGAAGCACGGAATGGAAAGAGCCCTTTATAAAAGCTACAAAATGGGCAAAAAATGCTCTGGGTTCGAGATTAGAACAGACGACTCTTGACAGAGTGAAAGAAACGATCCAAAAGGGCCTGAAGGACCTTGAGAAAGAGGATGGGTTCCACAGGCCCAGGCCCATCATGAGAACAAGGACAGCGGCGGACCAGACGGCCCCACAAGTTTCACTTCCCCCCGTCACCTCCACACCAGTCAGCACAAACGATGACACTCTACCTGTTTCTCCCACAGTCACGGTGAGATTACCTCCCCCCTCCCCCACCCCCCTCCACCGGCATCTTCTCCTGCTCCTCTCTCACAGATCAACAGAAAACCAAGAGCAGCAAGAACAACAGCGCCTGGAGGAGGAGCAACACAGGGGACACAGACCACCTCGATGGAGAACCTCCTCTCAGGAATCAAAGAGACAGATGAGGAAAAGGAGGACCAGGAGTACACTTCCGCAGCATCATCACGATCCACGAGTAAAACCAGGTCAAACACTGACCTCACTCCTATGCGAGACGACCGAGAGAGGTCACACAATGAGGACTCCTTTGAGGGATCGACACCAGAAGAACTCGACATTCTGCTGAATGAAATGCAGTCAACCACACGGGTAACAACAGCTCCCAGACACAGGAAGACTTTGGATTGCTCGTTTGAGCACTGGAATAACAGGGGGACTGAACGAGCGCTGAAGAGGAGAGTGAAAGGCAGGAAGGATAATGCATAGGGACCCCTGCTGCTTTCTAGTAGTAGGGGCCCCAACCCTTACCCTAACCTAACCCCCTAACCCTCCGTAATCCTCTCGCCGAACCTCAACCAATGTCCTACCAGCACATTCCTCAACCAAACACTTACCGGAACTAATACTTTACCGATAATAACCCCTACCCACTTCCTCTCACCTAACTTCTGCCAATTTCCTACCAGCACCTTACTCAACCAACAGCTTACCCATACTAATCATTTGACCAATATGGACCCCAACCCGGTTCCTACTTACTTTACCTCTTACCATCCCCTTATGAATACTTCCCACTGGGTGAATAGATCTTCGGAGGAGGTATTACTAAATGACATGCATCGGCCCGTGCACCGCCGTGAGTTTCCATTCAACTACCAAGCCGTCGGGCGAACGTAGGGAGATTCATGAGTAAAGATGAAAAACCTAACCCACTACCCTTTAACCCCTAACCCTCATCACAAACCCCTAACCAGCCAGTGCCTCCTGACTCGTATCCTTGTTGCTCTGTTTCTCTCATACTGCCTCCCCGGTTTCCCTATCTTAACCCTAACCCTATGAGTACACTCATATAACCTAACTCCGCTAAACCTAACCCATATGTAAAATGATCTTCATCTAATAAAGTAAAATCATGTTTAACACAAGACTTTGTTTCTATGTTTCTGTGAAATAATTTATGATTTCCTACCAACACTGTGTGTGTGTGTGTGTGTGTGTGTGTGTGTGTGTGTGTGTGTGTGTAACCCTGCTGAGGACCATCTGACACACAGTTTGATGTGCTGCAAATAGAGATGTTGTTTCCATGACAACCAAATGACGAAAATTATGATTAATTTAGAGACCTTTTTCTCCTTCTGTTTTCTCTTTCCTTTGTGTCTCACTCGGACTGAAACATCTTCACATCATCGTCCCACATATATACATACATATACATACACTCACCGGCAACCTTATTAGGTACACCTTGCTAGTACCGGGTTAGACCTCATTTTGCCTTCAGAGCTGCCATAATTCTTTGTAGCATAGATTCAACAAGGTGTTGGAAACATTCCTGAGAGATTTTGGTCCATATTGAAATGATGGCATCACGCAGTTGCTGTAGATTTGTCCATGATGCGACTCTCCTGTTCCAGCACATCCCAAAGGTGCTCTATTGAATTGAGATATTGTGACTGGTGAGGCCATTGGAGTCCAGTGAACTCATTGTCATGATAAAAAAACTAGTTTGAGATAATTTGAGCTTTGTGACATCATGCTGCTGGAAGTAGCCTCAGAAGATGGTCATGAAGGGATGGACATGGTGCATCATGCTGCTGGAAGTAGCCTCAGAAGATGGTCCACTGTGGTCATGAAGGGATGGACATGGTGCATCATGCTGCTGGAAGTAGCCTCAGAAGATGGTCATGAAGGGATGGACATGATGCAACATGCTGCTGGAAAGCCTCAGAAGATGGTCATGAAGGGATGGACATGGTGCATCATGCTGCTGGAAGTAGCCTCAGAAGATGGTCATGAAGGGATGGACATGATGCAACATGCTGCTGGAAAGCCTCAGAAGATGGTCATGAAGGGATGGACATGGTGCATCATGCTGCTGGAAGTAGCCTCAGGTTCCTGTTGTTAGCGGTCAGGAGTGGCCTCAAGTGTGGACGGTATTCTGCATACCTTGGTTGTAACGAGTGAATATTTGAGCTACTATGTACTGTAGTACATAGCATGCACTGTAGTACATACTACTGCGTTTGACAGTTAAGGGTTAGGGAGAAAGGGGGGAGGAGGTGAAGGGTTAGGGTTAGTGAAGGGTACTTCTGAGGAACACAGTAGTATGTACGATACTACATACTACTGTGTTCCTCAGTAGTATGTACTACAGTACACAGGCTGTTACAAATACTGACACCATCAGCAGGAGGTTCTTGTTTCCACTTGGCTGATTTCTGGCATTTTATCAGAGAAGAAGAACGAGAGAAAGGAGGAAGAGAGAGAGAGGGAGGAGGAATAGTAGAGAGGAGGGAGGGAGAGAGGGAGGGAGAAGGAAGAACCAAGAGGGGAAGGAGGAAAAGACAGAGGGAGGAAGAGCATAGAGAGGAGGGAGGGAGGGAGGGAGGAAAAAGAGCCGAGAGGAGGGAGGGAGAGACGGAGGAAGGAAGAGCATAGAGAGGAGGGAGGAAGAGACGGAGGAAGGAAGAGCATAGAGAGGAGGGAGGAAGGAATAGCATAGAAAAGAGGGAGGGAGAGATGGAGGAAGGAAGACCATAGAGAGGAGGGAGGGAGAGACGGAGGGAGGAAGAGCATAGAGAGGAGGGAGGAAGAGCATAGAGATGAGGGAGGAGGAACTAGCAGAGGAAAGGGGGAGGGAGGAAGAAGAGCAGATAGAGGGAGGGAGGAGGAAGAGCAGGAGGGAGAAGAGAGAGAAGAAGAGGGAGGGAGGAGGAAGAGCAGGAGGGAGAAGAGAGAGAAGAAGAGAGACAGATACAGAACAGATAACCAGGTTAACAGTCAGATAACCAGGTGAATTAAGGAGGAACACAGTGAACGTGTTTGACACAGATGGAGTCTGAAGAGAATCTAATCAACGTTTTTCTGCTGCTGCTGATCGGATCCCACTTCACTGTGGTGAATATATGATGATTCTATTTATATTACATTGTCTTCTATTCTATTGTCTTCCGTCCTATTCTACTGTGTTTTATTCAATTTTACTGTCTTCTGTTCTATTCTACGGTCTTCTGTTCTATTCTACAGTCTTCTGTTCTATTATACAGTCTTCTGTTCTATTCTACGGTCTTCTGTTCTGTTTTACGGTCTTATGTTCTATCTTATTGTCTCCTGTTCTATTCTACTGTCTCCTGTTCTATTCTACTGTCTCCTGTTCTATTATACAGTCTTCTGTTCTATTATACAGTCTTCTGTTCTATTCTACTGTCTTCTGTTCTATTCTACGGTCTTATCTTCTTTTTTACTGTCTTCTATTCTATTCTACTGTCTTCTGTTCTATTCTACGATCTTATGTTCTATCTTACTGTCTTCTGTTCTATTCTACAGTCTCCTGTTCTATTCTACAGTCTCCTGTTCTATTATACAGTCTTCTGTTCTATTCTACTGTCTTCTGTTCTAATCTACTGTCTTCTATTCTATTCTACTGTCTCCTGTTCTATTCTACGGTCTTATGTTCTATTCTACTGTCTTCTGTTCTATCTTACTGTCTTCTGTTCTATTCTACTGTCTTCTGTTCTATTCTACTGTCTTCTGTTCTAATCTACTGTCTTCTGTTCTAATCTACTGTATTCTATTCTATTCTACTGTCTCCTGTTCTATTCTACGGTCTTCTGTTCTATTCTGCGGTCTTATGTTCTATTTGACTGTCTTCTGTTCTATTCTACTGTCTCCTGTTCTATTCTACGGTCTTATGTTCTATTTGACTGTCTTCTGTTCTATTCTACTGTCTCCTGTTCTATTCTACTGTCTTCTGTTCTATTCTACCGTCTCCTGTTATATTATACAGTCTTCTGTTCTATTCTACTGTCTTCTGTTCTAATCTACTGTCTTCTATTCTATTCTACTGTCTCCTATTCTATTCTACGGTCTTATGTTCTATTTGACTGTCTTCTGTTCTATTCTACTGTTCTATTTGACTGTCTTCTGTTCTATTTGACTGTCTTCTGTTCTATTTGACTGTCTCCTGTTCTATTCTACTGTCTTCTGTTCTAATCTCCTGTTTTATGTTCTATTCTACGGTCTTCTGTTCTATTCTACTGTCTTATGTTCTATTCTACTGTATTGTACCCTTTTGATGCCTTAACAGGGTGGCAGCCATTATGTTTTCAGGTTGTGTCTCGTCCATTCTCCTGAACGTGATATCTCAGGAACTTCTTGAGCAAATGTCTTCAAATCTGGCACAATCGTCCACCTGGACTCGAAGAAGAAGTCCTGAGGCTTAATTTAAATTTGGCACAAACACTACATGATGAGGATCAGACCCAGGGCCCTCTGCACCTGGAGGAACCCACGACCCTCTGCACCAGAAGGAACCCACGACCCTCTGCACCAGAAGGAACCCAGGGCCTTCTACAGCTGGACGAACCCAGGACCCTCTGCATCAGGAGGAACCCAGGTCCCTCTGCACAAGGAGGAACCCAGGACCCTCGGCATCAGGAGAAACCCAGGGCCCTCTGCACAAGGAAGAACTCAGGGCCCTCTGCACAAGGAAGAACTCAGGGCCCTCTGCACAAGGAAGAACCCTGGGCCCTCTGCACAAGGAAGAACCCTGGGCCCTCTGCACAAGGAAGAACCCAGGGCCCTCTGCACAAGGAAGAACCCAGGGCCCTCTGCACAAGGAAGAACCTAGGGCCCTCTGCACAAGGAAGAACCTAGGGCCCTCTGCAGGCAACATAAGGTTCACCACAGCGTCTATAGACTTTGTGCTAATTGTGCACCTGATATCATCTGGTCAGAGGACGGGGTGCCGATGGAGAACCTGCCAATTCTGATGTTCTGTATCAATGGAGCTGCTGTGAGCACAGGTCTCTCTAGAGGATGTGGGGCCCTCATGCCACCTTCATGGAGTCTGAGTCCACATGAGTATGCCACTGGAGGTTATTTTTAGAAACCTGTCAAAATACACTTATTCTTGGTTTGGAGAAAGGAAAAACATTTATTTTATTAGAAAAAGAAACAAAAAAAAACTGACAATTCTTTTTTAAATGAGCTTTTGTAATGTATAATGACATGTTTTTTTCTGTTCATGTGTGAATGGTCTTAGATGTATGGTTCTTTTTTCTAATAACAATAATTAATGTAAATACTTAAGATCTTCTTTTGTTATTTTATCTCATCATTTTGGTTAAAAGATTCCATGAATTCAGGATATATCTTGCAAAATGACAAATAGATTTTTCTTTTCCATTGTATCAATGTTTTGGCAGAAAAACAACAGAGTTTCTCTTATTTCCGGCTTTGATTGATTGCTTGCTTTAAGTTAATGATTGGTAACACGTCTTACTGGTTGTCCTCTGATTTCCTGTCTAACAGGTGGGTCCTTCTGCCCCCGAGGAGGGCTGGCAGGTGTACAGTTCAGCTCAGGACGCTGAAGGTCGATGTGTTTGTACGGTGGTGGCTCCCCAGCAGACAGTATGCTCCAGAGATGCCAGAACCAAACAGCTCAGACAGCTGCTGGAGAAGGTACCAAATAACTAATTCAACTGCTTGTAATAATGCTCATAAAATAGTACTTCCTGGTAATACGACTACTACAACTAATAATAATAATAACAACAATGCTGATGACACAAAATGCACGGGAGACGCAGTGTTCCAAAACAAAAGGCTTTATTAGCTACCAAAAGGTGGTTGGCGAAACCCACAACAGCCGTAAACTGAGGCAACCCGGGGACGACACAGAGTGCTGTCGCCGGCCTGGCCACACAGGGACAGCCGCTATCCAGAGAGCCCACCCCTGGCCGTCACAGAGGCGGAGCTTTATTCCCTAGGAGCACCGGGCCCAGGTGCTTCTCATCAAGCTGCCCTACAGGAAACAGAGGGACAGGTAAACAGACAGACAGGTAACAGACAGGCAGACAGGGGAACCGTCACACCCTCCCCCATAAAGGGCTCCCAGTCCCTACCTAACTCCATGCAGTAAGCGCGTAGGAGGGACTTCAATGTTTGATGGAAGCGCTCCAATGCCCCCTGACTCTGCGCATGATAAGCAGAGGCCTGGTTGTGCTGGACACTGAGCTGCTTCAGCACCTGTGCAAACATACGGGACGAAAAATGTGTCCCTTGATCTGACTAGATGACCTTCGGTATGCCAAACACTGAGATGAACTGGGAAAGCGCCTTTACCACTGACCTAGTAGTTATGGTACGCAAAGGGTACGCCGCCGGATAGCGGGTACTCTGGCACATAACTGTCAGAAGATAGGTAGCACCTGATTTTGCACGAGGCAAAGGACCCACACAATCGATTATCAAATGCTCAAACGGTTGGCTGATTGATGGAATAGGGCACAGCGGCACAGGCTTTAACGTTTGGTTCGGTTTGCCAGTCAGCTGGCAAATATGGCACATTTTAATAAACCTGGAGACATCTTTTTTTAATAAGAGGCCAAAAAAAGTGCCTCAGAACCCGGTCATATGTCTTCCTCAAACCAGAGTGCCTCGACTCATCATGAGCCACTTTCAACACTGACTCACGGAGTGCAACCGGCAAAACTATTTGAAACACCGGGTCCCCGATACAACTCTCCCCGTGCTGCATCCACTTTCTCACCAAGAGCGAATCCTTAATGAAGTAACCCCCCATACCGGCTAGCACCTCCGCCTCAGAGCGAACCTGATGAAACAGCCTCTTCACCAGGTCACCTCGGGATATAGATACAGGAAAGTCAGACAGAGGCAGCAAGAATTTACCTGCAACCTTTTCCCCCATCTGTCTGAGACACCGGTCTCGCAGCCACCATCGCCCGAGTCACTGCGCAGGCTGCGAACCCCTCAGGACAGTCCCGTTCTGATTTCAGTGGCACAGGGGCCAACACTGGAGGAGGTACATCTGCCCAGACCCACCAAATCGTTACCCAGGATGACAGCAACCCCCTGGACTGGAAAAGCCAGGCGCACAGCTAGCGCAGCCTCACCCTGGAATAAATCACATTGGAGCTTTACTCTGTGCAATGGAACCAACAGAACATTCAGATCCATCCCCCGAACCGGAGCAAAATCTCCGGTCTCAGACGCGACGGATAAGGGAAGAACTTCAGCGAGAATAAAAGAGTCAAACGCCCCTGTGTCCCTCAAAAATCGTCACTGTCACCGTTACCTCACTTCCCACCATGGACACCACCCCTTGATGGATAAACGGCAGGTAGGGCTCCAAACCCACCATACCCGAGTCCTTTACCTGCACGCGAGGACCGACGGGAGCGACAATCTGACGAACGGGTGCGGCTAACCCAACGCCCTTGGGGTGGAACCGAGAAGCAGCCTTTTTAGGCTGGACCCTCAACAACGGACAGTCCACCTTCCAGTGGCCTTGTTCATGACAATAATTACAGATGTTCCCTGCCTGGTGGAGATTACCGCTACCCCCTAGCCCTGGGTTCACCAAACCCGTCTCTGTGCACAAGCACATAATCGTCAGCAAGCGCTGCAGCTGCGGCAGCATCCGTTACTTTTTGTTCACTGATGTACACAGCCACACGTGAGGGAACAGCCCTTTTAAACTGCTCCAGGACCATAAGGTCACACAACTGCTCAAAATCCTCCACCTCTGACGCAGCGCACCAACGGGTGAACTGGACAGTCAGATCCCATGCAAATTCCAGATGACTCTGACTTTCTTCCTTTTCCATGTTCCTGAACCGCTGCCGGTAGGCCTCAGGAACCAACTCATATGCCTTTAACACCGCCCCTTTCACAGAAGAATATCGCTGACTGGCTGCATCAGTCAATGAGGAATATGCCTCCTGCGCCCTCCCGGTCAGCATGCATTGCAGCATCAGCGTGCGCGCTGAATCCACTTACGCGAATCAGCCACACGCTCAAACAAAGAAAAAAACAACTCAGGATTATTTTCAGAAAATTTTGGCACGAGCCTTAAATTGCCTAGGACGTCAAAGTCATCCCCAGGCTGGCCTGAGGGAGACAACTGCTCCCTTAACCCAGCAGCTGCCAACTTCCCCTCCTTAATCAACTCTAGCCTAGCCTGCTCCACCTCCAACTTTGCATGTTCCGTCTGTTGGTGCATCTTTGCCACAGCCACCTCCTTCTCCAATCGTGCCTGTACCTTAAACTTGTCATGGTCCAGCTGCAACAACAGTAACTCCTTTTGTTGGGAAAAGGTTAAGCTAGATGTTGCTAGGGGCGGAGCACTCACGTCCTCCCAGAGCACAGCTGATGCCTCTTCCGTTAACACTTTTTTTCCGACCAAACTCAACCTCAAAATGGCCTTAACTCTATCTTTCAACCGTTTATCACCAACGTCAATGCCATAATACTCTGCTATTTTCAGCAGTTTCTCCTTCGTGCAGAGATCCAAATTCTTCTCAGAGGGAGAAGCCACGAAGTGGTCAACACCCTCCATAGCCAAGTGTGTCAGAAACCATAAACGGGAGAAAGAAAATAAAAATAAATGAAGGCTATCGGTGTGCAGTCCACCGCCTATGACGTAATCAGCAGCGTGCCCCTCTAGCTGACTATCTACCCACAAACTAACTAAAAAATAAGCTCAACCCTAGTCTTCATGTGGTTAATGGCGGCGGGTACTTATGCACTGGAGCTCAGTGGCGAGGGAAAGCAACCAGAAACTGGCGACTGCCCTGCACCATGGAAGTGCTCCCGAGACAAGACGCTCTAACCGCGGTCACCACAACACTACTAAAACAAAAAAACTGACGAAACTCAAAGGAGTAACGCTGCTGCACCTGACAGGGGAACACCGCTTCAATCAAAGTCAAAAGCTGCAAGCACCCCAGACAGACAACACTTAGCCTATAGACAAAGATTTGAACTACTGCACCTCACAAACGAAACGCGCCCGTAAGACGGCGCGACCAAGGACTCACACGGAACAAAGATCCCGGACGAGCCCCCACATGTCACGGCCCGGCTCAGGCGCCGCGACAAAATGCACGGGAGACTCAGTGTTCCAAAACAAAAGGCTTTATTAGCTACCAAAAGGTGGTTGGCGAAACCCACAACAGCCGTAAATTGAGGCAACCCGGGGACGACATAGAGCGCTGTCGCCGGCCTGGCTACACAGGGACAGCCGCTATCCAGATATCCCCAGAGAGAGATCCGAGGTGGAGCTTTATTCCCCGCAGAGCACCGGGCCCAGGTGCCTCCCATTAGGGTGACCTTCCCACTCCTGCAGGTGCTTCTCACCCCACCGGGTTACCTGGAGGAGACAGACAGACAAGGAGACCGACAAGGAGACAGACACAAATAGACAGGCAGACTAGGGGACCGTCACAGGGTGTCACTAATCTCCAAATCTAAGATTAAATATCATTTATGTATATAAGTGATTTTAAAAGTATAAAGTGTTTTAAACTTTTGTTGATTTTCAACAGTGACTTTAATCTTGATTTGTAAAGGTCAATAGATCATTGGCTTTATACAAATCAACAACATTTACATATTCAAATGATTCTGTAGAAAAGGATACGTGGTATATTTCTTTAACATGTGATAACAATAAAATAGTTCACCAGTCAACTGGGAACAAACAAGATCCACTAGATGGCAGGAGGTAACTTCCCAACAACAGACTTGAGTTCTTGAGTTTACAAGGTTCACCTGAATGCAACATGTCGTTGTGCATGGGGATGGAAAAGTGGAGCTGGTGGAAATAAAGAAAAATGACTGGACTTTGAATTGTGATACTCTTACTGCTGTGATAATTCTGTTATGTTATCAGATAACTTAAGAGTTATGTTTATTATGAAGGTACAAGCATACAACACACGCGCCGACGATGGCTGCCTCGGTATGTAGGTGCTCATTGTTTATTGTTCTTTTTGTCTTAAATGCTGCTTTCTGCTGCAATTCCCGGAGCTCTTTCACCAGAGATGAGCTCATCAGGGTAAGAACCCCAGCGGACTTATTTCCAACTTTTTTAACTTCTGTGGAATTACTGGACATTCTTGTGAAAGGTGCGCTCACCTTGGCTCACGCAGTGAGACGCCGCAGGAGAGGGAAACGTGCCGGCGCGCTGGTGCGTCTCCGTAAACGGGGATCCCGTACAGCGCTGCCGGGAATAGTTCTCTCCAACGTCCGCTCACTGTGCAACAAACTGGACGAACTTCAGCTGCTTGTTGGGAGAGACAGAGACTTTTCTTCTTCCTCCGTTTTGTGCTTCACGGAGACCTGGCTCTGTGGATCGATACCGGACTCCGCGTTCCAGCTGGCCGGCTTCCAGCTGTTCAGAGCGGACCGCGACACGGAGCTCTCCGGCAAAACGAAGGGTGGAGGAATCTACTCCAACAACGGCTGGTGTAACGACGTAACAGTGATTCTACAGTACTGTTCGCCGGACCTGGAATCCCTCATCATCCACTGCAAACCCTTCTACTCCCCACGTGAGTTCGCCTCATTCATCCTGGTCGGTGTTCACATGGCGCCGCAGGCCAACGCGCAGGACGCACAGCGGACACTCGCCGAGCAGATACGGTGTGTGGAGCGGACCTACCCGGACTCTTTAGTTATTGTCCTTGGGGACTTTAACAAAGGAAACCTCAGCCATGAACTCCCTAAATACAGACAGTTTATTAAATGCCCTACTAGAGAGAAGAGCATTCTGGACCACTGCTACACCACAATCAGTGGGGCTTATCACGCCGTTCCTCGTGCTGCTCTGGGAAACTCTGACCACGCCATGGTTCATCTGATTCCCTCATACAGGCAGAAACTAAAGCTCTGCAAACCTGTAGTGAGGAAGTTCAAGAAGTGGACCAGTGAGGCTCTGGAGGATCTTCGGGCGTGCTTGGACTGTACAGACTGGGATGTCTTCAGGACTGCTACTAACAGTCTGGATGAGTTCACAGAGGCTGTAACTTCCTACATCAGCTTCTGTGAGGACAGCTGTGTTCCAACCAGCTCCGGGGTGAGTTACAACAACGACAAACCCTGGTTCACAGCGGAACTCAGGAAGCTAAGACTGCACAAGGACCAGGCATTCAGGAGTGGGGACAAGGACTTGTACACATAGTCAAAATACAGGTTTAGCAAGGCGGTGAGAGATGCTAAACGACTGTACTCTGAGAAACTGCAACAACAGCTCTCAGCAAGTGACTCTGCTTCTGTCTGGAGAGGGCTCAGGCAGATCACCAACTACAAGCCGAAAACCCCCCACGCCATGAACGACCTCTGCCTGGCAGACGAGTTGAACGAGTTCTACTGTCGCTTTGAAAGACAATGGAGCAGTCCTGACGCCACGCCCCACAGGCCCATCAACCAGCCACAGACCATCATCTCCCCCTCCCCCAGCCCATCGGGGGCTCACGCCTCCCCAGTGACGACCCTCACTATTCTGGAGAGGGACGTCAACAGGCTCTTTAAAAAGCAGAACCCCCGCAAAGCTGCGGGCCCGGACTCTGTCTCACCCTCCACCCTGAAGCACTGTGCTGATCAGCTGTCTCCGGTGTTCCCTGAGATCTTCAACACCTCCCTGGAGACATGCCACGTGCCAGCCTGCTTCAAGGCCTCCACCATCATCCCCGTCCCCAAGAAACCCAGGATCACAGGACTCAATGACTACAGGCCCGTCGCCCTGACCTCTGTGGTCATGAAGTCTTTTGAGCGCCTGGTCCTGTCCCACCTCAAAACCCTGACTGACCCACTCCTGGACCCTCTGCAGTTCGCCTACAGGGCCAACAGGTCTGTAGACGATGCTGTCAACATGGCCCTCCACTACATCCTCCAGCATCTGGACTCCCCAGGAACCTACGCCAGGATCCTGTTCGTGGACTTCAGCTCTGCTTTCAACACCATCATCCCGTCTCTGCTGCATGACAAGCTCTCCCAGCTGCACGTGCCTGACTCCACCTGCAGGTGGATCACAGACTTCCTGACTGACAGGAAGCAGCACGTGAGGCTGGGGAAACACGTCTCAGGCTCTCGGACCACCAGCACCGGTTCCCCCCAAGGCTGCGTTCTTTCCCCTCTGCTCTTCTCGCTGTACACCAACAGCTGCACCTCCAGTCACCAGTCCGTCAAGCTCCTGAAGTTCGCGGATGACACTACCCTCATTGGACTCATCTCTGGTGGGGACGAGTCCGCCTACAGGTGGGAGACTGACCACCTGGAGACCTGGTGCAGCCAGAACAACCTGGAGCTCAACGCTCTGAAGACAGTGGAGATGGTTGTGGACTTCAGAAAGAACGCAGCCCCACCCGCCCCTCTCACCCTGTGTGACTCCCCGGGAGTCCTGCTTCCTGGGCTCCATCATTTCCCAGGACCTCAAGTGGGAACTGAACATCAGTTCCATCGCCAAGAAGGCCCAGCAGAGGATGTTCTTTCTGAGGCAGCTGAAGAAATTCAACCTGCCGAAGAAAATGATGGTGCACTTCTACACTGCCATCGTTGAGTCCATCCTCTGCTCCTCCATCACCGTCTGGCACACCGCAGCCACTGCCAAGGACAAGGCCAGGCTGCGGCGCATCATCCGCTCTGCTGAGAGGGTGATTGGCTGTAATCTGCCATCCCTCCAAGACTTGTTCGCCTCCAGGACTCTGAGGCGAGCTAGGAAGATTGCAGCTGACCCCTTTCACCCTGGACATAACCTGTTCGAGTCCCTCCCCTCTGGCAGGAGGCTGAGGTCCATCAGGACCAAGACCCCACGCCACACAAACAGTTTCTTCCCGTCAGCAGTCGGGCTCATCAACAGGGCTTGGGTCCCCCACTGACTGACTGACCCCCAGTTATTTTAATTTTTAATTTTTATTCTTTTTCATTTTTTCTCTTCTTTCTTTCTCTTTACCGTTCACTCCTCTGCACACCTCATATTTAAACACTCATGCCACTAACATACACTTTTAACTTAAACACTCGTCACTTTAACATACACTTTAACTTAAACACACATGTCACTTTAACGTACACTCACATTAACGTATCTGTTGTCTGAGCACTTTCTTATCTTACACTTATTTTAATACCTATTGCACTGTTGTTATCGTTGATTGTTGTTTGTCTCGTCTAACGTCCCATGTCCATGTCCATGTCCAATGTATGTTCCGCCTCAAAAAATTCCTCGTTTGTGAAAACATTCCTGGCTAATAAACAGTTTCTGATTCTGATTCTGACACACTCTAAATGTTATTAACTGGCCGGTCTTAATTGTCTTTTGTCTTGAAATTAATATATATATATATATATATATATATATATATATATATATGTATATATATATATATATATATATATATGATAAAGGTACATCCATAGTAGTTATATAGTAATATGTGTTATGATGTTATTGGATTGTTTAGGTTCAGAATATGAGTCAGTCCATCGAGGTCCTGGACCAGAGGACTCAGAGAGATCTACAGTTTTTGGAGAAAATGGAAGTTCAGCTGAAGGGTCTGGAAAACAAATTCAAACAGGTGGAAGATGGACACGAGAGCAACATCGCCAGACAGTACAAGGTACCGCCCACATTATGACATCACAACCCACAACATTTATGAAGTCATATCACTAACAAACCAATCAACAACTCAGCAAAGCACTCTGTAAACTATGAGCGATATGTTTCAAAGGCCAGACAGTAAGTTATCAAACTGTAGGTACACAAGACGTGATTCTTTTAATCAGGTCGTGGAAGGTTTGGGTTCCACTTACACTCGATGCACATAAACACAATAGACGTTTCTTTCATCTTATTATTAACTAAAGTGATGCAGGTGCACATATTGTGAACGCATCCTGTGACGCAGATAGAAGCTCAACTCCCTCAGAGCCGCTGGCTTCTGTTTCTCTCTGACTCTGCTGGCCTCAGTGCTATTAAAGGGTTGACGAACAGGTTTGGCACTGCGCAATGAAAACTGGAGAGATCTTTAAAAGTAGGCCATGTGAGTGAATATTCCGCAACTTGATTAACAGTTTCTTGCCTCACATTTGTTCAGAAACAACTTTTGAAGGCCTGCTGAGGTTAAATTAGTTCACAGGCATCCATGAACATGTTCAGGAGGAATGGCCCAGTCGAAGGATCCTGAACATTTGAACGGTTCTTTAGCAGGATTCAAGTAGCGTCCTTGATATTCAGCCATTGAAGGATCTTTCCTTGACTTTGAGAAACACTTCTGGATATACCTGGCCGGTTATTGATCTCTGCTCTCTGTTCATCAGTCCATCAAAGCAAAGATGGAGGAGTTACGTCCTCTTATCCTGGTCCTGGAGGCCTACAAGGAGGACGCTTTGCTGGTCCGACAGTTTAAGGAGGAGGTGGCCAATGTGACAGAGTTGCTGGGATCTCTTCAGGAACAACTTGGAGGTCTGGATTACCAGGAGCTCCACGGTCGAGTGATGGACCTGGAGGACCGGCTCAGGGCCTGCATGCAGAGGCTGGGTGAGTAGACAACAGAGGACTAAACAGACGCTGGGAAAGTAACAACGTTAAACACGGAATATAGCAGAATACCGAAGCAAAAAGAAAAACATGGGACATTTTCTCGCATGCATAGAATCAATTTCTTAAGTAGATGCCAGTCTCTCAGAAAACTACAGTATATCTGTGGATTATCAGGCTAAAAGGGACTCAACAGAAAATGAGCCATTGTTTTTTTTATTTCATCTTTCAAAGCTGTGAACAGCACGAGCTAAACTCAATTCACCGAAACAAATCCCAGCGGTAGATTGTGCAGGTGTTCCTGATATTTTGTACAGCCTGTATCTTTGTGTACCTGTTATTTTGTTTGTTATTCATGACATCATTACTTTCAGCCTGTGGGAAGCTGACAGGGATCGCTGAGCCAATCACCATCAAGACGTCTGGTTCGAGGTTCGGATCGTGGATGACCGACCCGCTCGCTCCGGCTGGAGACAGCAGGGTGAGTCAACAAAAACCACAAAATAATAGTTTGATCTTCATGTCAATAAACATTACAGATTCACATACAAAATCAGACAACAGGACCAGAATTTGGTATTGGAGTAGTATTGACCAATGACGTTAGAGCTTTTGGGTAAACAGAGAAAACAAGAAGGAACAAATCGGATCCCTCCCGCAATGGTCTGATGAGGATCAAGCTTTTCATTAGTCCAAAATCTGCTTCTAATCTGGCTGCTTGTGAGTCAATTCGGTCGTACACATCTCATCTCAAGTTGCTCATTGGAGCATGAACAACGTGCAGCAAACGGAAGAGGAAGTATCGGACCCAGAAATATATAACCTTGAGGATCGAT
>JBAMJR010000311.1:187500-207500 GCA_038501785.1 Myoxocephalus aenaeus | reverse complement strand
CTATAAAATATCTTGAAACTCTGAAATTCTGAAATTCTGCATAATAATCTGGAACACTGCATTTTGAGTTTTTTATTTTTGAAAAAAATACTGTTATCATTAGGAGGTTTGTTCAATAGAATTTGACTCATACTCTAACAGTTGATGACTTGAAAATGATACTACCTGACTGTGCATTACTATTTAGGAAAATCTGAGCAAAGTGTAATTTGCATAATAATGTGGAACGCGGTGTATGTGAGAATGCTGTTCATCCATTTCAGTTCAGCATTTAACACCATCATCCCATTCAAACTGAACACCAAACTAGGTGAGCTTGTTATCAACACCTCCATCTGCAACTGGATACTGGATTTCCTAACCAACAGACCCCAGTATGTTAGGTTAGGCCACACCTCCTTGACCCTCACCCTGAACACTGGCGTTCCACAGGGCTGTGTGCTGAGTCCTCTCCTCTACTCCCTGTTCACCTATGACTGCACGCCTACATGGTTCAATATCATCATCAAGTTTGCAGACGACACAACGGTGGTGGGCCTTATCAACAACAACGACGAGTTAGGCCTACCCTAACCCCTACAGGGAGGAGGTCCGGCCTACAGGGAGGAGGTCCGGTCTACAGGGAGGAGGTCCGGCCTACAGGGAGGAGGTCCATCCTTCAGGGAGGAGGTCTGGTCTACAGGGAGGAGGTCCGGCACCTGGCGGCGTGGTGCGCCAACAACAACCTGACCCTCAACACCAAGAAGACCAAAGAGCTCATTGTGGACTTCAGGAAGACAAAGCCTGCAGACACTCCCCCATCATCCATATCAATGGAACGGAGGGTGAGCGTGTCTCCAGCTTCAGGTTCCTGGGTGTCCACATCTCATAGGACCTCTCCTGGACCCTCAACACCTCAACCCTGGTCCAGAAGGCACACCAGCGTCTCTTTTTCCTGAGGAGACTGAAGAAGATGAATTAGTGGAGCACTATAATACATCCTTGAGCAGTGTTTTTGATCTCCATGCCCCTGTCAAGTCACGTGAGGTCAACTTCTCACACTCCGCTCCCTGGTTCATGAAAATAAAAACAGCTGGGCGTGCCCTAGAACGACGCTGCAGACACTCTGGGCTCACTGTCCATAAACTGGCCTTCCGTGAGCATCAAAGGGCCTACTCCAACTCCCTTAAGGATGCTCGCTCACGGTTCTATTCCAGCGTAATCAATAAAAACCCTGGCAACTCTAAACAGTTTTTTTCTCATCTCCTGAAGCCACGACCATCCTCTTCAACTGAGGCTACAGAGGAGCAATGCAACAGCTTCATTGACTTCTTCAGATCAAAGGTCAACAACATTCGCTCTATGATGTCCAGCTCTCCATCTCCGCTTCCCTCCGACACCAACACCTTATCTGCAAGTGTGCTGTCTTCTCTAGATCTCGCTGAGGTTCAGGAGAGCCATGTTGAGAAAATCCTCAGAAATATGAAATCCTATACCTGTACCCTGGACCCCATTCCCACTGCTCTGCTCAAGTCACATATCCCCACTCTCAGTCCTTTCATCACCAAAGTTGTTAACCTTTCCTTTCGCTCTGGCTGTGTCCCACCTGCTCTCAAGGTTGCTGTCATCCCTCCCCTTCTTAAGAAGCCCACCCTGGACCCGGAGGTTCTAGCCAACTACAGGCCTATCTCCAACCTTACCTTCCTGTCCAAGGTGTTAGAGAAGGTAGTTGCTTCTCAACTTCAAGACCATCTCAAAAACAACAACTTATTTGAACAATTCCAGTCAGGATTTCGTTCAGCCCACAGCACTGAAACAGCACGGAAACAGCCGATGCAGGATCACCCTCACTCCTCATCCTCCTGGACCTGACAGCTGCATTTGATACAGTGGATCACACTATCCTTCTAGAGCGCCTCCACACCACCATTGGACTATCAGACTCTGCACTCCAGTGGTTCCAGTCCTACCTTTCTGGCAGAACTGAATATGTTTCACTGGGAAGATGCAGGTCTCCTGTGGTGTTCCACAAGGGTCGGTGCTCGGCCCCATCCTCTTCATTATTTACATGCTCCCCCTCGGCCGTGTCGTCAGCAGACATAGGATGTCCTTCCATTGTTATGCTGACGACACACAGCTTTACATCAAAACTGCCCCAAACCCCTCTGCAGCCATGTCATGTGTCACCGCCTGTCTTGGGGAGATAAAGGCGTGGACGAGCAACAACTTTCTCCAGTTAAACAGCAGCAAAACTGAAGCCCTCCTTGTTGGCACTCCACACCAGGTTCAGACATCATCCATAACTCATCTCACCTTTGACAGTCAGGTCATACCCCTCTCCTCCACAGTCACCAATCTGGGAGTTCGGTTTGACCCTCACCTGACCTTGACTGACCATATCAAATTCCTGTGCAAAACCTCCTTTTATCATCTAAAAAACATCTCCAAACTCCGCTCTACTTTAACCCTGTCAGACGCAGAGAAGCTCGTCCACGCCTTTATCTCCTCAAGACAGGACTACTGCAACTCACTCTGCACTGACAAGAACATCCAGAAACTACAGTACATCCAAAACAGCGCTGCCAGGGTCCTAAAGAAAGTCCGGAAATATGACCACATATCACCCATTCTCCACTCACTGCACTGGCTCCCTGTTTCATTCCGGATCGACTACAAAGTCCTACTACTCACCTATAAATCCATCAATGGACATGCACCCCCCTACCTACAAGAACGTATCACTCCCCTAACCTCCACCCGCACCCTCAGATCCACAGGCCGCTCGCTCCTTCGGGTCCCCAACAACAAGCTCCACCATGGGCGACCGGGCCTTTTGCTCGGCGGCGCCACCCTTGTGGAACGGTCTCCCTGACCACCTGAGGGCAACTCAGACACTGAACTCTTTTAAGACTGGCCTAAAAACCTTTTTATTCAGTAAGGCATTTTTTACCTTGAGTTAATTTATTGTCAGCTATTACATTCTTATTTTTTATTTTTATGGGTTGCTTTAACTATGTTTTAATCGGTTTTATCTGTTTTTACTATATGTGTGGCACTCTGAGATTCTTTTGAAGGAAGAGTGCGATAAAAATTAAATGCATTATTATTATTAAGATCCACATGTCTCCTCTGATCCTGGTGAACTTCTACCGCTGCACCATCGAGAGCATCCTTACTAACTGCATCACAGTCTGGTATGGCAACTGCTCTGTCTCAGGCCAGAAAGCTCTGCAGAGGGTGGTGAAAACCGGCCAACGCATCACCGGTACTCCACTGCCTGCAATTGAGTCCATCCACCTCAAGCGCTGCCTGTGGAGAGCGCACAGCATTGTCAGGGACCCCACTCACCCCAGCCATGGACTTTTTGCCCTCCTCCCCTCTAGGAGGCCCTATAGCAACCTCCGTTCCAGGACCAGCAGGCTCATGAACAGTTTCTTCCACTCGGCTGTCAACACCCTTAACTCGGTGACAGCCCCCTATCACCACCAGCAATCAACAGACACTTCCCATATATATATATATATATATATATATATATATATATATATATATATATATATATACATATATATATATGTATATACATATACATATATATATATATATATATATACATATATATATATATATGTATATATATATACATATATATATGTATATATATATATACGTATATATATATGTATATATATACGTATATATATGTATATATATATACGTATATATATATATATATGTATATATATATGTGTGTATATATATATATATATATATGTATATATATATATATGTATATATATGTATGTATATATATATATATATCTGTTTATACTGTCTACAACATATTATCCACGACATTGCCACTGCACCATAACTGTTTCTTTTGCACTCTGGATAGATGCAAACTACATTTCGTTGTCACAGTACTTGTACTATGTGCAATGACAATAAAGTTGAATCTGAATGACATCTATTGCTTCTGTCCATCCGGGGAGAGGGATCCTCCTCTGTTGCTCTCCCTCAGGTTTCTTCCTGTTTTCCCTGTGAAAGGGTTTTTACTATCTTTATTTGAGGAGTTGTTCCTGATCCGATGTGAGGTCCCGGGACAGGATGTTATGTTACAGATTGTAAAGCCCTCTGAGGCAAACTTGTATTTTTGATGTTGGGCTATACAAAATAAACTAAATTGAAGTTTCCTAAACATACACACATTATATATATATATATATATATATATATATATATATATATATATATATATATATATATAGATGATATGTAGATGATATGTTACAAACACCTGAGAGTTGAATCAGCTGAGAGGTCAAAGGTAGCTGGTTCACTCTGAATACTTCTGCCACAGTGTCTCTGAGCAACAGTCTGAATGAACACAGCTTACAACTCCTTGTTTGATCAGAATGTACTTTATTTTGAAAGTTTAACATACAGGAAGTTTAAAAGCACGTGATCAGCAGTCTCACGTCTTAATTAAAAATAAAAAAATTATAACTGATCAATATCTCACTATGAAATAAAAAAAGTTCACATTTCACACAATCAATATCAATATCATCATCATCATCATCATCATCATCATCATCAACAAGCAGGGGCTAATAGACACTGGTTAATCCACAGGCAGGGCTAATATCAGCAGGTAGACAGGGGGCGGGGCTACAACTATGCAGCTACAGTTTCTATTTACATGCTGTTTAAACTCTGTGACATCACCGTGACAGAAACAAGTTGTTCACTTCCTGTATTATTTCAGTCTCTCGGCCAATAGGATCGATCGTTTTCTTTTCAATAACAGTTTTACAAACATTCAAAAGGTTTAAATACAGCAGGTTCAACTGATCTCAGGTCAGTTCCTCAGTGAATCAGTGAACAGAAACGTTTCACATCAGAACTCGTTTCAAGCACCAAAAACATAAATGCATCATTTGGGGCTCAAATGTGAAACAAAGAGAGAAACATTTGATCATCAGGATTTAGTTTCTTTTATCATTTGTTGTCATTATTTTTAAACTCATCAAAACATCAATGTCTATTTCTTTACATTTAAACTAATAAAGAGGAAAACCTGAAGTTATGATAAATTATTAATGTGATAATCTGGATCTACAGTAAATACAGAGGATATGGATCCGAGCCCCACTGACCGGGACCTGTCTAATATCTGAACTCAGATTGGATGTGCAATTTGTGTTTGGGACCTGTCTAATATCTAATATGACACTTTATCTGTGTTTGGGACCTGTCTAATATTTGGGTTCTGATATGAAACAATAACTTTTTGGGATCTGTCTAATATCTGGGTTCTGATATGACACAATATCTGTGTTTGGGACCGGTCTAATATCTGATATGACACATTATCTGTGTTTGGGACTTGTCTAATATCTGATATGACACAATAACTGTTTGGGACCTGTCTAATATCTTATTTGACACTATATCTGTGTTTGGGATCTGTCTAATAGCTGGGTTCTGATATGACACAATATCTGTGTTTGGGACCTGTTTAATATCTGGTCTCTGCTTTATTATTTCATTCCTTAGTCACCAGGTGGAACCCTCTCTTCCATCGCGTATCGACACCAGTCTGTCATCTGATTGGCCGAGATATCTGAGGAGTTAAACTGTCCAATGAGAAGCTGTTACCTTTCCTTTACATCCCTTTCCTTTGGCGAGTCGTCCTCACTGGTGGAAACTAGACTAGCCGACTACTCTGCACAAAGCCTACAAGATACAGACACACAGGTAGCAGACAGAGAGACAGACAGGGAGACAGACAGGTAGATGAGTCAGAGCTGGTAGAGTGAGACGGGTCAGACTGCTGCCGTCTGCAGCACACGCCTACGCTGTACTAATAATATGTCATATATATATAGAACATACTAATATGTGTATGAGACATTTAAAGACACATTTTTCACATTTGGCATTTCATAGACCAAATAATGGAAATAACTAAATCAGTAAATCAACAGAGGCGGAGCCTGAGTTGAGATTCTCCTGGAAGTCAGCACACAGACAGGCAGAGCACATGTACGCACACAGGCTGCCGTAACCTAGCAACCAGCAGAGTGACATGGAGAGATCAAAGGTCATAGAGGTCAGGAGTACCTATGGTTTCATTTAAAAAAGGTCAAAGAGCGACATCTGTGCAACAAGAGTTCATTTAAGGGCCATCCACACCAAGAAGAACGTTAGAATTATATATGTATACAATTATAAATAAATATATTGATTTAAAGTCCACACCAACACTTCAGATCGATGAGCAATAGACTGACAACCAATCAAAAGCCATCTGAGTTTACAGGGCGTTAAACACGTCACGT
Organism: Myoxocephalus aenaeus; assembly: GCA_038501785.1. Taxonomy (NCBI): domain Eukaryota; kingdom Metazoa; phylum Chordata; class Actinopteri; order Perciformes; family Cottidae; genus Myoxocephalus; species Myoxocephalus aenaeus. The sequence continues at coordinate 201,174 of JBAMJR010000311.1, read as the reverse complement.
GACGCTGTTTTATGATCAATAATCAATAATCTGGGCCGTGCATCATGCTGTGTATGAGGAAGCTAGGCACTGAAGAAGAAGAAACGTAAATAGTTTTCGTGGAAACTAACATACAACAGTTCAACATTTATTGATTTTCTTTTTTTTATTGATAATATGAAAAATAAGAAACCAGTTGCTGCAGTTCATACGTTTTATTCATTAGTTAACTATTTTATTTTCTGTTTTGCAAAAACGTGAAGGAAAACAAGTCCTGGATAAATGTTTCATCTGTTTATTATTTAATAAACTTTCTGTGAACATGAATGAAGGAAGCGTCGAGGGGGCGGAGCTCCAGAGAGGAGGAGCTCCCCGAGGGGGTGGAGCTCCAGAGAGACGGAGCTCCCCGAGGGGGCGGAGCTCCAGAGAGGCGGACGCTCACATTCCTATGCTTTTAGTTCTTGGAGTGGACGGCCTAGAGGTCACGTGGAGGTCGTTAAAGGTCATATTTACAGGTCATACTCTGGTTAATAAAAGTCCTACTGAGGTCAGGTGGTATAAAGGTCACGTGAAGGTCATATGTAGGTCATGGCACCTTTGGCACTGCTGTCCAGGAAGACTTTGATGTAAGAGGTGGGGACGTATCCCTCCTCCTCCAGGTTCCTCCGTACTCTGGTCCAACCGTCACCTTTGTCCTCTTCCACCACAGAAAGTAGTTCTCCCTCCAGCATCGACAGAGTGCCTTCATTTTGTCCTGCAGAAGATCAACAACATGTTCAGACCAAAGAGGACTCACCGTGATTCAGTTTCTTCTGTCCTCTAATGCCGTGGGTCCCTTGGTACCGGGCCGCACAGAAATAATTCAGGTTAGGGTTATGGAGTAGACTGGACTAAAGGTTTAAGTTACGGAGTAGACTGGACTAAAGGTTTAAGTTACAGAGTAGACTGGACTAAAGGTTTAAGTTACAGAGTAGACTGGACTAAAGGTTTAAGTTATGGAGTAGACTGGACTAAAGGTTTAAGTTACAGAGTAGACTGGACTAAAGGTTTAAGTTATGGAGTAGACTGGACTAAAGGTTTAAGTTACAGAGTAGACTGGACTAAAGGTTTAAGTTATGGAGTAGACTGGACTAAAGGTTTAAGTTACGGAGTAGACTGGACTAAAGGTTTAAGTTATGGAGTAGACTGGACTAAAGGTTTAAGTTACAGAGTAGACTGGACTAAAGGTTTAAGTTATGGAGTAGACTGGACTAAAGGTTTAAGTTACAGAGTAGACTGGACTAAAGGTTTAAGTTATGGAGTAGACTGGACTAAAGGTTTAAGTTACAGAGTAGACTGGACTAAAGGTTTAAGTTATGGAGTAGACTGGACTAAAGGTTTAAGTTACAGAGTAGACTGGACTAAAGGTTTAAGTTATGGAGTAGACTGGACTAAAGGTTTAAGTTACGGAGTAGACTGGACTTAAAGGTCCCCAGATATAATAGTCTTAGACGAAACCGGTCCGTGGCGCAAAAAAGGTTGTGGACCGCTGCTCTAATAGGATCGGATTCCTGCATGTTCCAGTCGACTAGAACGAGGCCGTCTCAGCTCATCAGCTGTGTAAAGGTGCTGAACAACAAAGAGGTCTGAACCCCTGACACAGGATTAGTCTCTCAGATTTCTGATTAGCTCACCTGGATCCAAACATCAGGAGGACGATACCTAACATGTTTTTTCTATTTTGGGGGGATTGATACCATGTTTTTTCTTTTTTCTTGATTTGTACCCTGTGACCTGATATATCGGCTCAACAGGTGTATGCATTGAGAATAATAACTCATTTTATGTTTGGTGTGCTGACCAGGAAGAACCAGATGTTAGATTCAGGACCGATATGGTGCAGAGTCTGAAGCACTATTTAAGAGTCTGACCAGTAACCTGGGTTCTCTCAGGACTCTGTGGGGGGCCAGTTCTATACTGGGAGAGGGTTCACTGGTCCCTTTGGACTTCTTATGTGTGTTTTTGTGTATTCCTTGTCTCAATAATTTGATGAAGCTGAGTGATGATGATGATGATGATGATGGTTGTCTGGTCGGGTCGTTGTTGTTGTGGTTATAGTAGTAGTAGTAACAATAGCATCAGTAGTAGCAGTAACAGTAGCAGTGGCAGCAGTAGTAGTAGTAGTATCATCAGTAGTAGTAGTAGCAGTAGTAGTAGTAGTAGTAGTAATAGTATTAGTAGCAGCAGTAGTAGCAGTAGGCAGTAGTAGCAGCAGTAGTAGTAGTATCAGTATCAGTATCAGTAGTAGTAGCATCAGCAGTAGTAGCAGTAGTAGCAGCAGCAGCAGTAGTAGTAGTAGTAGCAGTAGTAGTAACAGTAGTAGTAGCATCAGTAGTAGTAGTAGTAGTAGTAGCATCAGTAGTAGTAGTAGTAGTAGTAGTAGTAGTAGCAGTAGCAGTAGTAGTAGCAGCAGTAGCATCAGTAGTAGCAGTAGTAGCAGTAGTAGTAGTAGCATCAGTAGTAGTAGTAGTAGTAGCAGTAGCAGCAGTAGTAGCAGTATACAGTAGTAGCATCAGTAGCAGTAGCAGTAGGCAGTAGTAGCAGTAGTAGTAGCAGTAGTAGCAGTAGTAGTAGCAGTAGGCAGTAGTAGCAGTAGTAGCAGCAGTAGTAGCAGTAGCAGTAGTAGTAGTAGCAGTAGTAGCATCAGTAGCAGTAGTAGCAGTAGTAGTAGTAGTAGTAGTATTAGTAGCAGCAGTAGTAGCAGTAGGCAGCAGGCAGTAGTAGCAGTAGTAGTAGCAGTAGTAGCAGTAGTAGTAGCAGTAGCATCAGTAGTAGTAGTAGCATCAGTAGTAGTAGTAGTAGCAGCAGCAGTAGTAGCAGTAGGCAGTAGTAGCATCAGTAGTAGTAGCAGTAGGCAGTAGTAGCAGTAGTAGTAGCAGTAGGCAGTAGTAGCAGTAGTAGCAGCAGTAGGCAGTAGTAGCATCAGTAGTAGCAGTAGCAGTAGGCAGTAGTAGCATCAGTAGTAGTAGTAGCAGTAGCAGTAGGCAGTAGTAGCAGTAGTAGTAGCAGTAGCAGTAGGCAGTAGTAGCAGTAGTAGTAGCAGTAGGCAGTAGTAGCATCAGCAGTAGTAGTAGCAGTAGCATCAGTAGCAGTAGCAGTAGCAGTAGCAGTAGTAGCAGTAGGCAGTAGTAGCAGTAGTATTAGCAGTAGCAGTAGTAGTAGTATCAGTAGGCAGTAGTAGCATCAGTAGTAGCAGTAGTAGCAGAAGTAGCAGTAGTACAGTAAACAGTACCTTGGAACGGGTAAAGGGACTTGCAGGTGCCAATACTGGGTAACGGTTCTTCATCTTCAAAGTCATCCTCAAACTCTGAACTACGAGATTTAAACTGAAGCTCTGCACTGTTGTCTTCAGTGTAGCTGCCGTCAGGACTGAGGAGAGAGAGAGACAGAGACAGAGAGACACACACAGAGAGAGAGAGAGAGAGAGAGAGAGAGAGAGAGAGAGAGAGAGAGAGAAAGAGAGAGAGAGACAGAGACAGAGACAGAGAGACAGAGAGAGAGACAGGTAGAGATAGACATGTTAAACCATGAGGAACATTGACTCCTTCAGTACTACGGGAACATCAATATAATAATCAATAACCAGGACCTCTCCCTGCTGGCTGGGAGATGAGAGACAGGTACAGAGACAGACAGGTAGATAGACAGACAGGTAGATTCTACCAATCCAGAATTCAATCCTCATTTTCTAACCCCAAAAACTCTTCTCCATCTCCTCCAACCTCCTTGACCCCATCCCATCTCATATTTTCCAATCTATTGCTCCTGACCTTCTTCCCTTTCTCACTCATCTTATCAACACCTCCCTCTCAACTGGCTGCTTCCCTGACTTCTGCTAAGCATCGGCAGGAACAAGACACACAACTCTCTGGACACTACACGAGCCGAAACAGTCAAGGAGCTTGGACTACTACGTCGGCCTACGGCCACACCGGACTGGACTGCCACTCCTCCCTCGGAAAGGAGACGCCGCAAGCGGTGTGCGAGGAAGCAGAAGAGGGGTAAGCGCGGCGGTATCCGAGCTAGGCTGGCGGCTAGTCCAACTCGTCCAGCCATACCATCCATCGTCATGGCTAATGTGCGATCCTTGGACAATAAAATGGATCACATAAGACTGCTGCGGACGGAGCAGCGAGACGTGCGGAACTGCTGTGTGCTTCTTTTCACGGAAACATGGCTAAATGACAACATCCCCGACTCCGCTGTGAAACTGGAGCAGCTAACATGCTACCGAGCGGACAGAGCCCTTGCCGAAGGAGGAAAGACTCGCGGCGGCAGAGTATGTGTTTACATCCGGGATGCATGGTGTCGGGACGCGGTCGTGGTACGTAAACACTGCTCACCACTGGCGGAGTTCATGATCATAAGGTGCCGTCCTTTTTATCTGCCGAGGGAATTTACGGCGATTCTGCTCGTCGTCGTTTACATCCCTCCCACCCCTAACAACAGCGACAGAAATGCGGCACTTTGTGAACTGTACCAAGCCATCAGCGAACAACAGACCGCTCACCCAGACGGCTTCACCATCTTTGCTGGAGATTTTAATCATGCAAATCTCAAGACTGTTCTTCCGAAACTTCACCAGCATGTTGATTTCCCAACAAGGGGGGACAACATTTTGGATCTGGTCTACACCACACACAAAGGAGCGTACAAGGCCTCCCCCTCCCCCACATAGGACTCTCTGACCACATCACCGTCATGCTAATGCCAGCATACAGACCCAGAGTAAAAGTCTCCAGACCGGTTCTGAAGCGGGTCCGGGTGTGGCCAGAGGGGGCTTCCTCCGCTCTCCAAGACTGCTTTGACACAACAGACTGGGGAATGTTTAAGCAGGCAGCCACATACAACAACCACACAGACATTGAGGAGTACACAGACACTGTTACTTCTTACATCAGTAAGTGTATGGATGATGTGACCCACGTAAAGACCATCACCACTCGGGCTAACCAGAAGCCGTGGCTGACAGGGGAAGTCCATCGGCTGCTGAGGGCCAGAAACAAGGCCTTCAGAGCTGGGGACGAAACGGACCTGAGAAGAGCGAGAGCCAACCTGTCCCACGGCATCAGGAAGGCTAAACAGGATTACACAAACAAGATAACCCGTCACTTTCAAGACAGCAGAGACACACGGAGCCTGTGGCAGGGTATTCAGACCATCACAGACTACAAACCCGCGCCACAGACCTGCGACAGCAACATCTCTCTGCTAAACGACCTCAACAGCTTCTTTGCACGGTTTGAAGCACAGAACAGCACTCGTCCACACAAGACTGCGCCTCCTCCCCATGACCAGGTTCTGTGCCTGTCTGCTGCCAGCGTGAAGAGGACTCTCTCCACTATCAACACCCGCAAGGCAACAGGTCCAGACAACATCCCTGGTCGTGTGTTGAGGGACTGCGCAGAGGAGCTTAAGGATGTCTTCACGGATGTTTTTAATACTTCTCTGAGACAAGCTGTTGTTCCATCATGCTTCAAGGCCACCACCATCATACCTGTGCCAAAGAAATCCACTCCGTCCTGCTTTAATGACTATCGTCCAGTGGCACTTACCCCCATAATAATGAAGTGCTTTGAACGGCTAGTCATGTCACACATCAAATCCATTCTCCCCCCCACACTGGACCCTTTCCAGTTTGCATACCGTGCCAAACGGTCCACGGAGGATGCAATCTGCTCTGCTCTCCACCCAGCCCTCACCCACCTGGACAAAAAAGACTCGTATGTGAGAATGCTGTTCATAGACTTTAGTTCAGCGTTCAACACCATCATCCCACAACAACTCATCTGCAAACTTGACCAGCTGGGGCTCAACACCTCGCTGTGTAACTGGCTGCTGGACTTTCTCAGTGAGAGGCCACAAGCAGTACGCGTCGGCAACAACACCTCGAGCAGCATCACTCTGAGCACAGGGGCCCCTCAGGGCTGTGTGCTCAGTCCACTGCTCTTCACCTTGCTGACACACGACTGCAAAACCACCTACAGCACCAATCACATGGTCAAATTCGCAGACGACACAACTCTGATAGGTCTCATCACCAAGGATGACGAGACCCACTACAGGAAGGAGGTCAACCTTCTGACCACGTGGTGCAGAGACAACAACCTCCTTCTGAACAACAGCAAGACCAAGGAGATTGTTGTTGACTTCCGGAAAGGCCACACCCAACACTCACCACTGACCATCAACGGTGCTGACATTGAACAAGTCAGCAGCACCAAGTTCCTGGGGGTGGACATCAGTGAGGACCTCTCGTGGACAGTCAACACGAAAACCCTGGCAAAGAAAGCACAGAGGCGCCTCTACTTCCTCCGGAAACTGAGGAAAGCAGGAAGCCCTCCACCCATCATGTGCACCTTCTACCGTGGCACCATCGAGAGCATCCTGACCAACTGCATCACTGTGTGGGGCGGAAGCTGCACAGACTACAGCAGGAAAGCCCTGCAGCGCATAGTAAATGCAGCTGGAAGAATCATTGGTGCCTCACTCCCCTCCCTGCAGGACATATACAACACCCGCCTCACCCGCAAAGCGACCTCGATTGTGAGCGACCCCTGCTACCCCTCACACGGTCTCTTCAGCCTCCTGCCCTCTGGGAGGAGATACCGGAGCCTCCGGGCTCGCACCACTAGGCTGTCAACCAGCTTCATCCACCAAGCTGTCAGGAAGCTGAACTCTCTGAACTCTCTACCTCACCACTCCCACATCTAGACTCTGCTGCTAAACTGTCTGACCGCTGCTACTAACGCACACTTAAATAGTTTCCAAATTTGTTTTTGCACTATATGTTATATGTCTAATTTGTTTTTGCACTATGTTTATATGTCTTTGCACTATGTTTATACGTTTCTGCACTGTTTATACGTTGTTTATATGTTATATGTTGTCTATTTTTACTTTTTCTTAACTGGTGCACTATTCACTTTATGTTTCTGCACTATGTTTATATGCTGTTTATGCTATGTTGTCTAGTTTATATGTTTATATGTTGGTTATATGTTATATGTTGTCTAGTTTATATGTTGTTTATATGTTTATATGTTATATGTTGTCTAGTTTATATGTTGTCTATTTTTTACTTTTTTTTTCTAAATGTTGCACTATTCACTTTATTTTCAGACAGTAGAGAAACAAAATTTCAGGTCTTCTGTATGTTTGCACAATATGGAAGAAGTGACAAATAAAACTGACTTTGACTTGACTTTGACTTTGACTAAGGAGGAAGAGTCAACCCTCTCCTGAAGAAACCCACTCTCAACCCGTCTGAAGTCAACAACTACAGACCTGTCTCTCTCCTTCCCTTTCTTTACAAAACTCTGGAGCGAGCTATCTTTAACCAAGTCTCCTCCTTTCTCCACCATAACAACCTTCTGGACCCTCACCAGTCTGGATTCAAGGCCTCAACAGAGACCAGAACAACCTTCTGGACCCTCACCAGTCTGGATTCAAGGCCTCAACAGAGACCAGAACAACCTTCTGGACCCTCACCAGTCTGGATTCAAGGCCTCAACAGAGACCAGAACAACCTTCTGGACCCTCACCAGTCTGGATTCAAGGCCTCAACAGAGACCAGAACAACCTTCTGGACCTTCACCAGTCTGGATTCAAGGCCTCAACAGAGACCAGAACAACCTTCTGGACCCTCACCAGTCTGGATTCAAGGCCTCAACAGAGACCAGAACAACCTTCCGGACCCTCACCAGTCTGGATTCAAGGCCTCAACAGAGACTGCCCTCTTGCTGTCTCTGAGCAGCTTCACACTGCTAAAGCAGCCTCTCTCTCCTCTGTCCTTCTCCTTCTAGACCTTTCTGCTGCCTTTGACACAGTGAACCACCTGATCCTTATCTCCTCCCTCCAGGACCTTGGTATCTCAGACTCTAATCTCCCTCTTCTCATCCTACCTCAACGACCGCACCTACCGGGTAACGTGGAGACGATCTGTGTCTGAACCTTGTCCTCTCACTACTGGGGTCCCTCAAGGCTCCGTCCTGGGTCCTCTCCTCTTCTCTCTGTACACCAACTCTCTCGGCTCTGTCATTCGCTCGTTGATGACACCCAACTGATTCTCTCGTTTCCACAATCGGAAACACAGGTAGCAGCACGAATCTCTGCCTGTCTGACTGACATCTCTCAGTGGATGTCCACACACCACCTGAACATTAACCCTGACAAGACTGAACTCAATTGTCTGATGATATGGTTTCTCTTGATGGCATCGCTCTGGCATCCACCACCACCGTAAAGAATCTTGGAGTTATCTTTGATCAGGACTTGTCCTTTAACTCCCACGTAAAACAAATCTCAACGACCGCCTTTTTTCACCTACGGAACATTTCAAAAATTCGGCCCATCCTGTCTCAAAGCGATGCAGAAACGTTGATCCACGCATTCGTTACTTAAAGACTGGATTACATAATACCCCACTAGAGAGCTCATAGTACCATATTGAATGAATGAATGAATATATACTTTATTAATCCCCAAGGGGAAATTTGGTGTCGGAGTAGCAGCAATTTACAGACAAAAAATCAAATATAAAAACAACAGGATGAAAGATATATACAATAATAAAAATAGCTGGGATGAAATGTATGTATAGCGCAGAGAGTATTAATTTAGTAAATTAAATTAAACTTAAACAATAAAAGTGCAAAAATGCAAAGTATGTATGTAAGTATATGAAGTGTGTGAAGTGTAGATAAACATAAACGTGTACAGTGATTAATCAATCTACAGAGGATCTGGCAAGAGACTTATTGTAAAGCCGTAATGCCGTAGGCAGGAATGTTTTCCTGTAGCGGTCCTTTTGACAGCGGAGTGTGATGAATCTCTTGGAGAAAGTGCTCCGCTGACCCTGGAGGTGGCGGTGGAGAGGGTGGTCCGGGTTGTCCAATATGGACAAAATGGACAATAGTTTCTTCAGTTTACTCGACTAGAGAGCTGCGCTCACTGACTGCAGGGGTACTTGTGGTTGCCAGAGTCTTAAAAAGTAAGATGGTAGCAGAGCTTTCAGTTATCAAGCTCCTCTTCTGTGGAACCAGACTTAAGACTTTTCTCTTTGATAGCGCTTATAGTTAGGGCTGGCTCAGGTTTGCCCTGGTCCAGCCCCGAGATATGCTGCTATAGGCCTAGACTGCTGGGGGACATCTTAGGATACACTGAGCTCCTCTCTCCTCTCCTTCTGGATGAATTCATGTCTCTTCAATGCACAAAACTAACTTTTTCCCGGGAGCCTCTGTGCTTCCTCGCCACAAGTTTCCATGGATCGTGGCTGTCTGGAGCCGGTCCTACCTCCCGTCTCCCGTCTCCTACCTCCTGTCTCCTGCCTCCTGTCTTCTGTCTCCTACCTTCTGCCATGGCGTTCCTACTGATGCCCCCTCCCTCTTCTCTACCTCCTTCTGCTTCATGGATCGTGGTTATCTGGATCATGGACCATGCCTACTACTCATTATATGAATAACTTCTGTCATATTCATGTAATGTGCTGTAACTCTGTTACGTTATTCATTCTGGTCACATGACATCTATTGCTTCTGTCAATCCGGGGAGAGGGATCCTCCTCTGTTGCTCTTCCTTTTTTCCCTGTGAAAGGGTTTTTGACTATCTTTATTTGGCGAGTTTTTCCTGATCCGATGTGAGGTCCCGGGACAGGGATGTCTTATGTGTCCGAGGCAAATTTGTATTTGTGTTTTTGGGCTATACAAAATAAACTAAATTGAACAACTTCTCCTTCCAGGGAAAGGCTCTCCCACCCACGACCTCACTATTGCCTTCAACAACTCAGTGTTGCCCCGACCCAGACTGCCAGGAACCTCTGTGTGACACTCGACAGTCAACTCTCCCTGACTGCCAACATCACCGCAACAACACGTTGATGTCCGTACATGCTACACAACATCCTGTAGGTCCATGCTGCACAACATCTTGTAGGTTCATGCTGCACAACATCAGGAGGATACGTCCCCTTCTCACTCAGAAGGCGGCACAGGTTCTGGTCCAGGCTCTGATCATCTTACACCTTGACTACTGTAACTCCCTCCTGGCAGGTCTACCAGCTAGTGCCATCCGACCTCTGCAGCTCATCCAGAATGCAGCAGCTTGACTGGTCTTTAACCTCCCGAAATTCACCCACACGACTCCGCTCCTCCGCGCCCTTCACTGGTTACCATGGATGCAGCGTCCGCCTCAAAACATTGGTACTTGCGTACCGTGCTACGAACAGATCGGCTCCAGTCTACATCCAGGACATGGTAAAACCGTACACCCCAGCTCGTTCACTCCGCTCTGCTTCTGCCTATCGGCTTGTAGCTGTTTGCCGTCCTGGCTCCTCATTCAGACCTGCAAACTCATGAGGGGTGAAAAAGGTGACACCAGTGGCGGGCGAGTCAGTGCCGAACAGCGTCACTCGTCGAGAAGCTGACAAACTATGATCATTATGGGTTTTATTTCTTCTTTTGGCAATACCCAAGTGTACAAATATATATATATATATATATATATATATATATATATATATATATATATATATATATATACACACACACACACTACCGTTCAAAAGTTTCGGGTCACCCAGACAAATTTTCAGTTTCTTCGCAATTTCCTGCATGGAATATCCTTCATCTCTAAGAACAAGAACAGACTGGAGAGTTTCACATGAAAGTTCTCTCAAGAACAGACTGGAGAGTTTCACATGAAAGTTCTCTTTTTCTGGCCATTTTGAGAGTATAATGTGATGCTCCAGATACTCAACTAGCTCAAAGGAAGGCCAGTTTATAGCTTCTCTAACCAGCATAACTGTTTTCAGCTGTGCTAACATAATTGCACAAGGGTTTTCTAATCATCCATTAGTCTTCTATGCGATGAGCAAACACAATGTACCATTAGAACACTGAGTGATAGTTGCTGGAAATGGGCCTCTATACACCTATGTAGATATTTCATTAAAAACCAGACGTTTCCACCTAGAATAGTCATTTACCACATGAACAATGCAGAGAGTATTTCTGATTCATTTAATGTTATCTTCATTGAAAAAAAACAGTGCTTTTCTTTGAAAAATAAGGACATTTCTAAGTGACCCCAAACTTTTGAACAGTAGTGTGTGTGTGTGTGTGTGTGTGTGTGTGTGTGTGTGTGTGTGTGTGTGTGTGTGTGTATGTATGTATGTATGTATGTATGTATGTATATATATATATATATATATATATATATATATATATATATATATATATATATATATATATATAATGTATTTTGTAGACTTAATACTTACAATACTGCTGTACTATACTGAATATTGTTTTGCTACTACTACATTTCACTTCATAATATTACACTTATATGCCATAATATGTATAATGTACCAGCCTTTTTATTTTAACCATATTGTCATACTGTTGTACCACTTTACTTTGAGGAGACGTCACTGTGAGTCTAGAACACTGGAATAATCTTTCCACCAGGTAAACCTGAACATGCACACCTCTCTCTGTGTGACAGCGATTATAACCGCATAACTATAACTAATATATATATATATATATATAGTATAAAGTATACAATTAGTAAACAAAAAAAGCAAGATAGCTCAGAGGAAATTTTATATATAAGTATATATAGATATACTTTTTTCTACACGTAGATCTTAAACCCTTAAATATAAACAGGAGCCCGGCCACCCTACGGAGGAAACTTGTTTTTTAATTAAAATACAAGTTGGATAAATCTCCATTGTCCTCTCCTTATATGTAGTCAGGTGTCGGCAGGTAGAACCTCAGCACCGCTGACTCGCCGCTCTCCTGGATGACGTCACACGCTGCCACGGACTCTCCGCTGCCAGTAATCTCTCTCGCTGTCTCTCCAACAGCGTTAGCTAACGTGATAGCTTGCTATTAAAACACTGGTGGGAGGGAAATGAAGCCGCTGTAGACATCTTAACGCTGATTGGCCAAGACTCGACACAAAGATCTTCTATTTGCGAAGAGCACAACTCTTTTTTTTTCGTGTCTCACTCTGATCTCAGAAACGCTGGGCGAGTTGACCCCCCCCCCCAAAAAACAAAAACTCTTCGGATCTACACGATTCACGTGGATGACATATTTTCATTTCAAAACGGCGAATTTCGCCGAAAGGTGACAAGTTTGCAGGTATGCTCATTGGTGGAATGAGCTCCCCATTGACATCAGGACAGCAGAAAGTCTCTACATCTTCCGCCGCAAACTAAAAACACATCTTTTAGACTACACCCTGAATAAGGAAGGTAGCGCCGTAGTAGCATTTTAGTAGCACTTAGAAAAAGAAATTGTACTTTCTTGATTCTTGTTTTAGCTAAATTAAATGTAATGTAAAGGTAGAGAGACAGACCGGTAGACACAGCCTACCTCTCCCTGCTGGCTGGGCTCCGGTGCTCCAGCTGCTTCAGGCTGCTGCTGCCGGGCGTCGTCTCCTCGGAGTTCAACCCACAACCTCCACTCTGTCTTCTGCTGCTGAGGTCAGAGGCTCTGGAGTCGGCCTCAGAGAGCCAGGCCTAAGTGGTAAGAGGTAAGAGGTATAAGTACACAGAGATACTACTGGTTAGTGTGGTACTGCATACTGTGGGACTGGATTCTGTACTACTGTGATACTGTGGTACCTGGTTCCTCCTCAGCTCCTCATCCAGCCTCTGCAGACTATGCTTCTCTTCCTCCTATACTGTGTATAGTACTATGTGGGTACTATATGTATATATAGTACATATGTATATATAGTACCATGTGTATATACAGTACTGTGTATAGTGCTACGTGCACATAGTATTCGTGGTACCTGGTTCCTCCTCAGCTCCTCCTCCAGCCTCTGCAGACTCTGCTTCACTTCCTCCAGTCGAGGCTCTAGACTGCCAGCGTCGCCCATCTGAGGATTTTGTTCATAAACTTCCCTCATTTTCAAAAGTGCGTCTCTGAAACAACAAAATAACACAAATACTTTGTAGTTAATATGAATGAATACAATAATCAATAATAGATCTTTCACAGAGTTAAATGAAAAGTATTACCAATAAGTATTACCAAGAAGAATTACAAAGAAGAATTACCAACAAGAATTACCAACAAGTATTACCAACAAGTATTACCAACACGAATGAATGAATGAATGAATGAATGAAATAATTACCAACAAGAATTACCAACTAGTATTACCAAGATGAATTACCAACAAGTATTACAAACAAGTATTACCAAGAACAAGTTTGTGTGTACCTCTGCTCTATATGTTTATTCAGTTTTTTTTTTCCAATTACATTTATTTTGTACAGCCCAAAATCACAAATTACAAACTTCATACAACTACATAGACATCGCTGTACCAGGACCTCACATCGGATCAGGAAGAACCCTTCAGGAGAACAACAGAGGAGGATCCTCGCCACGGATGGACAGAAGCAATAGATGTCATGTGACCAGAAGGACAATAGATGTCATGTGACCAGAAGTACAATAGTGACCAGAAGGACAATATATGTCATGTGACCAGAAGTACAATAGTGACCAGAAGGACAATATATGTCATGTGACCAGAAGTACAATAGTGACTAGAAGGACAATACATGTAATGTGACCAGAAGGACAATATATGTCATGTGACCAGAAGTACAATAGTGACCAGAAGGAC
>JBAMJR010000311.1:170000-182500 GCA_038501785.1 Myoxocephalus aenaeus | reverse complement strand
GATATCTAGGAGCAGCCAGGGGGCGGTGAAGATCCGGTTCGGGAGTCTCGGGATCGCCTCTCTGCTGTTCACGGATGATGTGGTCCTGTTTGCCTCCTAAGACCGTGACCTCCAGCATTCACTGAGGCGTTTTGCAGCCGAGTGTGAAGCGGCAGGGATGAGAGTCAGAACCTCTAAATCTGAGGCCATGGTGCTCTGCCGGAAACCGGTGGACTGCTCCCTCCAGGTGGGGACAGAGTTCCTACCCCAAGCGAAGGAGTTCAAGTATCTCTGGGTCTTGTTCACGAGTGAGGGTAAGGTGGAGCGGGAGATGGACAGGCGGATCGGTGCGGCTGCAGCAGTAAAACAGTAAAACAGGAGCTGTACCGGAGCTCTTGGTGAATTTACTATAGGACTCAGCCTTAGAGATAGAGTAAGGAGATGAGTTAACCCTAACCCTGGTACCAGGGTGTGGTAGTGCTGGTTTACCTGGTATATAACTGGTACCAGGGTGTGGTAGTGCTGGTTTACCTGGTATATAACTGGTACCAGGGTGTGGTAGTGCTGGTTTATCTGGTATATAACTGGTACCAGGGTGTGGTAGTGCTGGTTTATCTGGTATATAACTGGTACCAGGGTGTGGTAGTGCTGGTTTACCTGGTATATAACTGGTACCAGGGTGTGGTAGTGCTGGTTTACCTGGTATATAACTGGTACCAGGGCAGTGGTGTATAGTAACGAAGTAGAAATACTTCGTTACTGTACTTAAGTAGTTTTTGGGGATATCTGTACTCTACTTTACTATTTATATTTCTGTTTACTTTTACTTTTACTTCACTACATTTTGCAAAGAAAAATGATACTTTTACTCCGATACATTTCTCCTGAAACCTTCGTTACTCGCTACAAAATCAAATCTATCTTTAGAAAAAAAACAAAAAACATCGGGGACTGTGGTGGAACACAGACTCCACCAAGCAGGTTTTGCGAATCACAATGTTTTGCATTTTCCCTCTACATCCTCTCGTCCAGCGCTCCCAAACCTTTATGCGTCACGGACCGGTTACGTGAAGACAATATTTTCACAGACCGGGTCCGACCTCGGAAAGACGGGAGACAACGACACCTGACGTGTGTTCGTTATGTCCAGTCTACTGACTCTACTCCTAACTAAACCTTTAGTCCAGTCTACTGACTCTACTGCTAACTAAACCTTTAGTCCAGTCTACTGACTCTACTCCTAACTAAACCTTTAGTCCAGTCTACTGACTCTACTGCTAACTAAACCTTTAGTCCAGTCTACTGACTCTACTCCTAACTAAACCTTTAGTCCAGTCTACTGACTCTACTGCTAACTAAACCTTTAGTCCAGTCTACTGACTCTACTGCTAACTAAACCTTTAGTCCAGTCTACTGACTCTACTGCTAACTAAACCTTTAGTCCAGTCTACTGACTCTACTGCTAACTAAACCTTTAGTCCAGTCTACTGACTCTACTGCTAACTAAACCTTTAGTCCAGTCTACTGACTCTACTGCTAACTAAACCTTTAGTCCAGTCTACTGACTCTACTGCTAACTAAACCTTTAGTCCAGTCTACTGACTCTACTGCTATAAACCTTTAGTCCAGTCTACTGACTCTACTCCTAACTAAACCTTTAGTCCAGTCTACTGACTCTACTCCTAACTAAACCTTTAGTCCAGTCTACTGACTCTACTGCTAACTAAACCTTTAGTCCAGTCTACTGACTCTACTCCTAACTAAACCTTTAGTCCAGTCTACTGACTCTACTGCTAACTAAACCTTTAGTCCAGTCTACTGACTCTACTGCTAACTAAACCTTTAGTCCAGTCTACTGACTCTACTGCTAACTAAACCTTTAGTCCAGTCTACTGACTCTACTGCTAACTAAACCTTTAGTCCAGTCTACTGACTCTACTCCTAACTAAACCTTTAGTCCAGTCTACTGACTCTACTCCTAACTAAACCTTTAGTCCAGTCTACTGACTCTACTGCTAACTAAACCTTTAGTCCAGTCTACTGACTCTACTCCTAACTAAACCTTTAGTCCAGTCTACTGACTCTACTCTTAACTAAACCTTTAGTCCAGTCTACTGACTCTACTGCTAACTAAACCTTTAGTCCAGTCTACTGCTTAACTTATAACGCGCTGCACAAAGACAGGATGTTGGAATGGAAGCAGGTTTTCATGCTTTTTTGGCGATCTCAGGATACTCTGCCTTGGTTTCCAGATCACCGACAGAGTTGTAACAGACTTACGTTTCATTTTTAGAGTAACGTAACATCTTGACATGTGTCAAGAGATTCCGTCTGAGGTTACCACAGACGGATGTATGCGGTCATTTTTCACAATAAAACATCTTTCCGGCCTTGATTTTTTTTTATTTAATTGAAATGTTTCATTCATTCTTTCTGTGGCCCGGTACCAAGAGACCCACAGACCGGTACCAAGAGACCCACAGACCGGTACCAAGAGACCCACGGCGGGCGGAATGAGCATACTTATAACCACACTGTTACAACTCCTTCATAGTGTCATATTGCTTTTTGGAGAATTATGATGATAAGTTCATAGTAGATGCAAAAGTATACTTAGGTACAATATATTATGTTGAACATAATATATATGGATGGATCACAGCCAACCCAGTTATTTTCAACACAACTCCTGGTCCTTGGTCACGGTGACCACAGCACTTAAAAGAATAAACTTCATAATTCTCAAAATTCTGACCCTTTGCTTTTTTATTAAAAGCATGCACTTGTACTTTTACTTTCAATACTTAAGTACATTTTATATCAGAAAAATACTTTTGATACTTAAGTACAGAAAATATCAGATACTTTAAGACTTTTACTCAAGTAGTATTTTAATAGGTGACTTTTACTTTTACTGGAGTAATTTTCCAGTAAGGTATCTTTACTTTTACTCAAGTACGGCTTTTGGGTACTTTATACACCACTGTACCAGGGTGTGGTAGTGCTGGTTTATCTGGTATATAACTGGTACCAGGGTGTGGTAGTGCTGGTTTACCTGGTATATAACTGGTACCAGGGTGTGGTAGTGCTGGTTTACCTGGTATATAACTGGTACCAGGGTGTGGTAGTTCTGGTTTACCTGGTATATAACTGGTACCAGGGTGTGGTAGTGCTGGTTTACCTGGTATATAACTGGTACCAGGGTGTGGTAGTGCTGGTTTACCTGGTATATAACTGGTACCAGGGTGTGGTAGTGCTGGTGCTGGTCTTGATTAAACTGGTTTAAACTGGTCACATAGTCTTTCCTGGACTCTTCTGCAGCTTGTTTTTTCTGTTGAGCCGTCTGCCGAGCCTGAAACCAGTAGGGGGAAACCAGTAGAGGATTAGCAATAGATACATTAAAAAAAAATATATATATATATATATATTTGTTCATGTATACATTTATACGTGTATAAATATATATTTCATACATACATACCCATATATAAATAGTATATGTAGTATATTAATAGTATAAGCACCAACACCACTTACAGACAGCTGACTTCAATAATAATAATAATATAACAATAATAATAATAATAATAATAATAATAATAATAATAATAATAATAATCGCTTCTTAGTGTGTGAGCTAAGTGCAGCGTTTCTGTATTTGTTGGTTTTGTATGAGTTTCCTCCTCTGCAGCGCACTTTCTTAATGTTTATTTCCTATTTGTTGTGTTTTACCTTATAATCACTGTTAATATCTAATAACTATAAACTGAAAAAAGTCTGTTCAAATACACTCCAAGATGGAAAAAAAGTTACATGGAATACATAATATATTGAGTTTAAAATTAATTGTGTGAAAGGAACTTACCTTCAGTGAGCAGCGCTAACAGACAGACAGACAGACAGACAGACAGACAGGCAGGCAGACAGGCAGGCAGGCAGGCAGGCAGGCAGGCAGGCAGACAGACAGACAGGCAGGCAGGCAGGCAGGCAGGCAGACAGACAGACAGACAGACAGACAGACAGACAGGCAGGCAGACAGACAGACAGACAGACAGACAGGCAGACAGGCAGGCAGGCAGGCAGACAGACAGACAGACAGACAGACAGACAGACAGACAGGCAGGCAGGCAGGCAGGCAGGCAGGCAGGCAGGCAGGCAGGCAGACAGGCAGGCAGGCAGACAGGCAGGCAGGCAGGCAGGCAGGCAGGCAGACAGACAGACAGACAGACAGACAGGCAGGCAGGCAGGCAGGCAGGCAGGCAGGCAGGCAGGCAGGCAGGCAGACAGACAGACAGACAGGCAGGCAGGCAGGCAGACAGGCAGACAGGCAGACAGACAGGAGTACAGATTAGTTAGATATCAGCACGGATGTTTCACCAAAATATAAATTTATTGTTAATGAGGTTTTCATCAGCATCATCCCTTCATCCTCCTGAAACATTATCACCTCATCCTGAAACATCATCCCTTCATCCTCCTGAAACATTATCACTTCATCCTGAAACATCATCCCTTCATCCTCCTGAAACATCATCACTTCATCATCCTGAAACATCAGCCCTTCATCATCCTGAAACATCATCACTTCATCCTCCTGAAACATCATCACTTCATCCTCCTGAAACATCATCCCTTCATCCTCCTGAAACATCATCCCTTCTTCCTCCTGAAACATCATCACTTCATCCTCCTGAAACATCATCACTTCATCCTCCTGAAACATTATCACTTCATCCTGAAACATCATCCCTTCATCCTCCTGAAACATCATCCCTTCATCCTCCTGAAACATCAGCCCTTCATCCTCCTGAAACATCATCCCTTCATCCTCCTGAAACATCATCCCTTCATCCTCCTGAAACATCATCCCTTCATCATCCCTTCATCATCCTGAAACATCATCACTTCATCCTCCTGAAATATCATCACTTCATCCTCCTGAAACATCATCCCTTCATCCTGAAACATCATCACTTCATCCTGAAACATCATCACTTCATCCTGAAACATCATCACTTCATCCTCCTGAAACATCATCACTTCATCCTCCTGAAACATTATCCCTTCATCCTGAAACATCATCACTTCATCCTGAAACATCATCACTTCATCCTCCTGAAACATCATCACTTCATCCTCCTGAAACATTATCCCTTCATCCTGAAACAGCATCACTTCATCCTCCTGAAACATCATCACTTCATCCTCCTGAAACATCATCACTTCATCCTCCTGAAACATTATCCCTTCATCCTCCTGAAACATTATCCCTTCATCCTGAAACATCAGCCCTTCATCCTGAAACATCAGCCCTTCATCCTGAAACTTAACTGCAGTATGAAGTACACAAACTACTGCAGTACTCTCAGGTGTTCATGTTAAACTACTGCAGTACTGTTAAACTACTGCAGTAGTACAGATTAGTTAGATATCAGCACGGATGTTTCACCAAAATATAAATTTATTGTTAATGAGGTTTTCATCAGCATCATCCCTTCATCCTCCTGAAACATTATCACCTCATCCTGAAACATCATCACTTCATCCTCCTGAAACATCATCACTTCATCCTCCTGAAACATCATCACTTCATCCTCCTGAAACATCATCACTTCTTCCTCCTGAAACATCATCACTTCATCCTCCTGAAACATCAGCCCTTCATCCTCCTGAAACATCAGCCCTTCATCCTCCTGAAACATCAGCCCTTCATCATCCTGAAACATCATTACTTCATCCTCCTGAAACATCAGCCCTTCATCCTCCTGAAACATCATCCCTTCATCACTTCATCCTGAAACATCATCACTTCATCCTCCTGAAACATCAGCCCTTCATCCTCCTGAAACATCAGCCCTTCATCCTCCTGAAACATCAGCCCTTCATCCTGAAACATCATCACTTCATCCTCCTGAAACATCATCACTTCATCCTCCTGAAACATCAGCCCTTCATCCTGAAACTTAACTGCAGTACGAAGTACACAAACTACTGCAGTACTCTCAGGTGTTCATGTTAAAGTACTGCAGTACTGTTAAACTACTGCAGTACTCTCAGGTGTCCTCTCGGGTGTTCATGTTAAAGTACTTTAACAGTACTCTCGGGTGTTCATGTTAATGTAATAACAGTACTCTCAGGTGTTAGAGTACTGAAGTACTTGTCAAAGTACTCTTAAAGTACTCTCAGGTGTTCCTCACCTTCTCTCCGTCCGTCTTGTTTTCCAGGTCGATTCTGTCGGAGACTTGCTGAGTTCGCTCCGCCTCCTTACAGTCACGCTCAAAGCGCCGTTTACTCTGGTCAACAAAATAACAACAACAAGTAAACAACAAACAAAAGATCAATAGTGTTTGACCTCCTTTAACGAGATACTGTCAGTCAATGTATTTCAACATGTAGTCAAAAGAAGGAGATCAAAAGGTGTAGTTATTTTAAAACTGAGTTTGTGGTGTGTATGTGGGCGGAGTTAGAGGCGGGGCATATGTGGGCGGAGTTTGTGGGCGGGTCAACATGTGTGATGGTCAGCTGTCACTCACAGACTCCAGTTGCTTCCAGGAGCTCTCAATGTGCTGCTGGGCACGGCGGCCATCTTGGAAATGCTGCAACCAGAAAAACAAAAAAGACAAACTGGTCAGACTCCATCTTTAACTGTTTTTTATTTGTTTATTATTTAAGTCTTATTGTCCATGTTTGTTGTTTATGTAATTATTCTTCTGATGGAAAGTAAATATATACTTATATATATCAGTGGCAGGCCGTGGTTTTGGACGTACGCCTGCTGTCTAACCGGCACACCGGCGCCGTGTCACGTCCTCCTCGTTGTCTCCTCTAAACGAGCTGCTGCGTGTCTCATGCGGTCCACTCACCACATAATAAATCACCACCAGCTAATCCGTTATTCTTCTTCTTTAAATGCCTCTCCGTGTAGTTTAACCAGCTCTCGATTGCATAGAGAAACAGAGGTGAAATGTGATTGGATGAGATCACATTTCACCTCTGTTTCGAGAGCTGGTTAAACTATATGAGGAGGCCTGCTAGCATTATGAAACGTGTGTTTGGCCACAGGGCCGCGTGACCATGAACCTGCGCTGTGATTGGTCACAAGGAACTCCTCGGGGACCGCCAAAATCTCATCAACACCACGGATTAATACGGCCAGTTGAGCAATATCTGTGTGTGTGTGTGTGTGTGTGTGTGTGTGTGTGTGTGGACTCACAGTCTTCCTCTCAGCCTTCACTTCCTGTGTGTAGCGTGTCAGCTCACACACGATGTGTGTGTTGAGGTTCTCAGCGAGCTCTTCTTTCTGCAATGAGAGTTCATTCAGCTGACGGAGCGTCGCTGAGAAGGCCAGACACCAGGTGTACCTGCAACAGCCAATCACAAACCAGCTGCACCTCTAACAGCCAATCACATGCCTCACAGCTGCTGAGTCACAAATATTCATAAATAATATTCAGACCTGCTCTCGTCCTCTCTGCTTCTCTTGGGATGGTACTTCTTAGACAGACTCCTGCAGACAGACAAGAGGGTCAGGGAGACAGGTACAGACCAGGTCTGCCCTCTCAGGTACAGACCAGGTCTGCCCTGTGATGTACATGTACAGGTGATGTTCATGTACATGTGATGTACAGGTGATGTACATGTACAGGTGATGTACAGGTGATGTTCATGTACATGTGATGTACAGGTGATGTACAGGTGATGTACATGTGAAGTACATGTACATGTGATGTACAGGTGATGTACATGTACAGTTGATGTACAGGTGATGTACATGTACAGGTGAAGTACATGTACATGTGATGTACAGGTGATGTACATGTACATGTGATGTACATGTGATGTACATGTACAGGTGATGTACAGGTGATGTACAGGTGAAGTACATGTACATGTGATGTACAGGTGATGTACATGTACAGGTGAAGTACATGTACATGTGATGTACATGTACAGGTGAAGTACATGTACATGTGATGTACAGGTGATGTACATGTACAGGTGATGTACATGTGATGTACATGTACAGGTGATGTACAGGTGTACATCACCTGACCAGGTCTGCCCTCTCAGGTACAGACCAGGTCTGCCCTGTGATGTACATGTACAGGTGATGTACATGTGATGTACATGTGATGTACATGTACAGGTGATGTACAGGTGATGTACATGTACAGGTGATGTACATGTACAGGTGATGTACATGTGATGTACAGGTGATGTACATGTACATGTGATGTACATGTGATGTACATGTGATGTACAGGTGATGTACATGTACAGGTGATGTACAGGTGATGTACAGGTACATGTGATGTACAGGTACAGGTGATGTACAGGTGATGTACATGTACAGGTGATGTACGTACCTGATCTGTTTGGCGTAGCTCAGCTCAATGTCGGCTCTCTCTTTCACAAACTTGCTGTATCTTTCCAGGAAGTCGATTCCCCAGCTGGTGTGTTTCTCCAGGTTATCAAACTGGTCCTGAAACAGACAGAATCACAAAGTTATAGCTATTTCATAATTCAAATATATATATATATATATATATATATATATATATATATGTAGACCTGCTCAAGACTGGAATGGACCACAATACCAAAGAGCTGTCTGAGGACTTCAGGGACCAGATGTAGACCTGCACAAGACTGGAATGGACCACAAGACCAAAGAGCTGTCTGAGGACTTTAGGGACCAGATGTAGACCTGCACAAGACTGGAATGGACCACAAGACCAAAGAGCTGTCTGAGGACTTTAGGGACCAGATGTAGACCTGCACAAGACTGGAATGGACCACAAGACCATCGGCAAGCAGCTCGGTGAGAAGGAGACAACTGTTGGTGCGATGATTCAGAAATGGAAGAAACACAAAATGACCATCAATGGCCCTCGGTCTGGGCCTCCACGCAGGATCTCACCTGGTTGGGTATCGAGGGTCATGAGGAAGATGAGGGGTCAGACCAGAACTTAATGGTCTCCAGACAGCTAGGACCACAGTCACCAAGAAAACCATTGATAACACACTATCACACTGTCATGGATTCAAATCCTGAACCTCCAAGGCCCCTGTCTCAAGAAGGATAATGTGGCTCAATGGTTAGCATGCCCGTCTTTCAATCAGAGGGTCGGTAGTTCGAGCCCCGGCTCCGCTAGTCCTTGTCGATGTGTCCTTGAGACACTTAACCCCGAATTGTTGCCGTGTCTACGGTGTATAGAGCAAAAATATAAGTCCCTTTGGATTTTTATCAGCTAAATGTAATGAAGTCTACCAGTGAACACCTGAAGGCTCATGTACACCCGTCTGAAGTCTGCCAGAGAACACCTGAAGGCTCATGTACACCCGTCTGAAGTCTGCCAGAGAACACCTGAAGGCTCATGTACACCTGTCTGAAGTCTGCCAGTGAACACATTACATTTCATTTAGCTGACACTTATCCAAAGCGACTTACAATAAGTGCAATCCCACCGTGAGTACAAACTCAGAACAACAAGAATCAAGGAAGTACAATTTCAATAAAGTTAAACTACAAAGTGCTATCAGTAAGTGCCATCTAAGTGCTACTAAAGTGCTACTACGGCGCTACCTTCCTTATTCAAGGTGTAGTTGAAAAAGATGTGTTTTTAGTTTGCGACGAAAAATGTAGAGACTTTCTGCTGTCCTGATGTCAATGGGGAGCTCATTCCACCATTGAGGAGCCAGGACACAAACAGTCGTGACTTTGTTGAGTGTTTAGCTCGTAGTGACGGAGCTACAAGCCGATTGGCAGAAGCCGAGCGGAGCGAACGAGCTGGGGTGTACGGTGTTACCATGTCCTGGATGTAGACTGGACCCGATCTGTTCGTAGCACAGTACCAAAGTACCAATGTTTTGAAGCGGATGCGGGCGACCACCGGTAACCAGTGAAGGTCGCGGAGGAGTGGAGTCGTGTGAGTGAATTTCGGGAGGTTAAAGACCAGTCGAGCTGCTGCATTCTGGATGAGCTGCAGAGGTCGGATGGCACTAGCAGGTAGACCTGCCAGGAGGGAGTTACAGTAGTCAAGGTGTGAGATGATCAGAGCCTGGACCAGAACCTGTGCTGCCTTCTGGGTGAGAAGGGGACGTATCCTCCTGATGTTGTGTAGCATGAATCTACAGGAACGTGTTGTTGCGGTGATGTTGGCAGTCAGGGAGAGTTGACTGTCGAGTGTAACACCGAGATTTCTGGCAGTCGGGGTCGGGGCCAACACTGAGTTGTTGAAGGTCATAGTGAGGTCGTGGGTGGGAGAGCCTTTTTCTGGAAGGAAAAGTAGTTCAGTTTTGTCAGGGTTAATTTGCAGGTGGTGTGTGGACATCCACTGAGAGATGTCAGTCAGACAGGCAGAGATTCCTGCTGCTACCTGTGTTTCCGACTGGGGAAACGAGATCAGTTGGGTGTCATCGGCATAGCTATGGTAGGAGAAGCCATGCGAGCGAATGACAGAGCCGAGAGAGTTGGTGTACAGAGAGAAGAGGAGAGGACCCAGAACGGAGCCCTGTGGGCTTGGGAGAAGGTCAGAGGAGACCAAACTCCAGCTCTTTGGCATTAACGTGTTTGGAGGAAGAGGAATGCCGACTATAACCCCAAGAACACGTCAAGCATGGAGGAGGAGACGTTATGCTTTGGGGTGTTTCTCTGAGGGGACAGGAGGATGAGGTCGTGGACCAGGACATCTGGGCCCACAACCTCCTTCCCTCAGCCAGGACACTGGGGATGGATGGTCCATTATGACAATGACCAATAACATACGGCCAAGGCCACAAAGGAGCGGCTCTAGAAGAAGCACATGAAGGTCCTGGAGTGGCTCTAGAAGAAGCACATGAAGGTCCTGGAGTGGCTCTAGAAGAAGCACATGAAGGTCCTGGAGTGGCTCCAGAAGAAGCACATGAAGGTCCTGGAGTGGCTCCAGAAGAAGCACATGAAGGTCCTGGAGTGGCTCCAGAAGAAGCACATAAAGGTCATGGAGTGGCTCCAGAAGAAGCACATGAAGGTCCTGGAGTGGCTCCAGAAGAAGCACATGAAGGTCATGGAGTGGCTCTAGAAGAAGCACATGAAGGTCCTGGAGTGGCTCTAGAAGAAGCACATGAAGGTCCTGGAGTGGCTCTAGAAGAAGCACATGAAGGTCCTGGAGTGGCTCTAGAAGAAGCACATGAAGGTCCTGGAGTGGCTCTAGAAGAAGCACATGAAGGTCATGGAGTGGCTCCAGAAGAAGCACATGAAGGTTCTGGAGTGGCTCTAGAAGAAGCACATGAAGGTCATGGAGTGGCTCTAGAAGAAACACATGAAGGTCCTGGAGTGGCTCTAGAAGAAGCACATGAAGGTCCTGGAGTGGCTCTAGAAGAAGCACATGAAGGTCCTGGAGTGGCTCTAGAAGAAGCACATGAAGGTCCTGGAGTGGCTCTAGAAGAAGCACATGAAGGTCATGGAGTGGCTCCAGAAGAAGCACATGAAGGTTCTGGAGTGGCTCTAGAAGAAGCACATGAAGGTCCTGGAGTGGCTCTAGAAGAAGCACATGAAGGTCCTGGAGTGGCTCTAGAAGAAACACATGAAGGTCCTGGAGTGGCTCTAGAAGAAGCACATGAAGGTCCTGGAGTGGCTCTAGAAGAAACACATGAAGGTCCTGGAGTGGCTCTAGAAGAAGCACATGAAGGTCCTGGAGTGGCTCTAGAAGAAGCACATGAAGGTCATGGAGTGGCTCCAGAAGAAGCACATGAAGGTTCTGGAGTGGCTCTAGAAGAAGCACATGAAGGTCATGGAGTGGCTCTAGAAGAAGCACATGAAGGTCCAGAGCCAGTCTCCAGACCTGAATCCCAGAGAACATCTGTGGAGGAAGCTGAAGCTTCGTGTTGCCAAGCGACAGCTTCAAAAGCTTCAGGATGTGGAGGATCTGGAAGAGGAGTGGACCACAATCCCTCCTGAGAACCTCTGAGCTACAAGAACCCTCTGAGCTGCCAGCCACAGTAGAGTCATGTTGTGAGGATCAAATACGTACTTCACACAATGAAATGCAATAAAAGTAGAACTTTGATATGTGATCTTCTGGATTTATTTTAAATATTCTGTCTCTCACTGTTCAAATAAACCTTCCATTAAAATTATAGACGTTCATTCATTAGTAAGCGGGCAAAGGATCAAATACTTATTATTATTATTATTATTATTATTATTATTATAATTATTAAGGAACATCTCTTCTTTGCATCAAGAATCTTTTTCTCATCTCATGATCGTTTATGAATAATTACTGTTGGTTTGTATCTGTGGTCACGAGAAGCCTGAAGGCGTCATAGTTACATGTAATAATCAATAATCAATATCATCATCTTCATCATCATCATCATTTTCATCATCACGTGGAGGAGTTGCACCCTGAATGTTTCACCATTATAACGCAGTCACGTGCGCAAGGATTCATGCATTAAAATGAGCATGAAGAGGTGTGTGGGGACTGGGGGGCCCCGGACTGGGGGGCCCCGGTCCCGGGGTCGCGTGCTGCAGCATC